>VDFB02197322.1:0-18691 GCA_007258455.2 Sequoia sempervirens
TAATTAAATAAAAGCTTCTTATTTAATTATCTTACTAATTAACCTTATTCTTAGGTTAAATTAAATAAATCATTATTTAATTTTATTCTTTATCATATTTCAACTATAATTAAATAAATTCATTATTTATTTAATTATTCATTTTAAAATCCCCTTCGTCACTTAATTAAATAAATTTTAATTATCCTTCGAATATTGAGTCTCTTGAATTAAATGAATTATTTAATTCATTAAGTCTATTTTAACACATTCTTCTATATTTTAGATAATTATGTGAGTTATCTAAGTATTCACTTTTACTTAACTCGACATCTATTTTAATCATTCAGTCAACTATTGATTTAGTGTCTGAGTGGCTGTCTCGAGTAATCTCTTCTTCAAACCATTCAATCATCCACTTCTAACTCAATTGCGTGTACATGCGGATTAATTAAATATTCTTATTTAATTGATTAAGTGTTGTGCGTGCATTCGAACAGAGAGTTGCTTTAATCAATCTTCATCTTTGTCATGCAAAGATATTTCCTAATGTTTTCGAATCTTTGGTAGATTAAATCATTTATTTAATCTTTAATTCTATTTTCTAATTTGAATCACTCGTCAATTTATCAGCTTATCCTAATGCATGTCTAACTGGCCAATCTCAACCACCGCTGATCTTTCAATTCGACCAAGTTATTCAAATAATCAATTTTCTATAAATTGATTTGTCATTCTTCATTCCAATCTCGCGAAATCTTATGACTTTTGAGAGCACATACTTTGAATCTTTGATATTTTGCTAATCACTATCTTAGGCTATACTTGCATGAATTACTTGAAAATATGAGGGCAATTATACTACACAAGCAAAATGGAGAAGGGCAATCGAGATGAATCATGGAAATACGTTTGGAATTGGTGAGATTGTTCTAGTTTTAATTACGTTTTTACTTTCCCATGTTCTTTGTTGCTTAACGTATGAATTTGCATTCTAGATCTAGTATTGTATGCATGTGTGCTTTAATCTTGATTCTGTTGTCTATTGTGCAAAGTGTTTCATTTTTCGTGCATTAAAGATGTCCCAATGTTTGGGGAAAGGTTTAGAAAGAAAATTTTCTAGTTTGATGTTTTGAGCTAAGTTAACCCTATATGTGCAAAGTGATGTTTGACTACAAGAATTAAAGAGTCTGATGGTCCAGTATTTTGTAAGTGTGTACTGGTTTATTCAACCAAAACAAGATGATTAAGATGCCTTGGAAATTTGGTGAAATTTTGG
This sequence comes from Sequoia sempervirens, assembly GCA_007258455.2. Classification (NCBI taxonomy): domain Eukaryota; kingdom Viridiplantae; phylum Streptophyta; class Pinopsida; order Cupressales; family Cupressaceae; genus Sequoia; species Sequoia sempervirens. The sequence goes on from VDFB02197322.1 coordinate 1,259, forward strand.
AAGTGAGAATGGATGGTTTGTTGTTATTTTTCCTTGTGGATACAAGTTGAAATAAAGAGTAATATGGAGGAAGTTGGGTGTTTGATTTGGTTTAGTGTTTTCTAAAGAGGTTATTGCTTTGTTTCTGATAAATTGATGATGGATAAGAAGATTTTAGGTCTGGTAAAGGATTGAATGTCAAGTTTTGATGGTTTGTGGCCTTGTTGAAATGAAGAATTAAGTGAAATTGTGTGGATTTTTTATGAAAGCTTAAGTGAATCAATTTTTTTTGTAATTGATCTTCTCAGTTGTGATTAGGGTTAGAAGTACCCTTGTTGGTTTGTGGTTTTTGGTAGATGCTCTGCATCAAAGTTTGATATGGTCTTTGAGATGATTAAGAAAAGGTTCGAGAAGGTAATGAACCAAGCTGATAAGTATTGGGAGCTCTTCAAAAAAGTGCATTCAACCTTCCAAGAGCATATGAAACTACAAGAGAAGGTTAAAGAAAAGAAGGAAGAATTGATAAAAAATGAAGTCATGCATGAATAAATCCTCTGCAGATATAATGAGTTAATATAACAACATGAGAAATTTTGTGCCAAGATTAAGGCCAAGCTTGATGATTTCAACCAACCATTAGACATCCCATTTCCTATGTACTTTGATAATGAAGGAAGACTTAATAATTTGGAACATTGGAAAGATGAATTGGTTCAAATATTACCACAAGCATTGGAGATGGTAAATGATGAAGAGAGGGTACTGAATAACACTCACAGGTAGCTCAAAGGGATAATGTACATGAATTACAACATGATGGATTCCCTATTGAATATTAATACTCACATCAGTGAGGATTACATCTGAAACTAGTTAGAGATGCACCTGTTCATTGCTAAAATTCAAGAGGCCTTGAATGTGGAGAAATAAGTTTTATGAGAGAATTGCAGGAAGATCGAGCACTTCATTATGGAGAGGATAAATTTGTCAGATACTGAGAGGTTATGGGTTCTCTATGATGAATAATGGACTAAGTGTCGTATCTATTACAGTTTCTTAAGTTAATTTTTTTATGTTTAAAAATTACAAATAGTTAAAGTTATGAAAAGACATTTTTTGTGAACAGGCTTGAAGCTTGTTGCTTCCTATATAAAAAGGGAAACCAAGGCCCAGTTTTGATGATCATCACATAATTATCACCGCCGGTAGTAGTAGGTTACATTCATATAGTATATTCCACCCATCCATCTCATATTAGAAGACTTTTGCTATTAATGTAACATCATTTGAAGCAATATAATGAAGAAGATTGTTCTTAATTAGTGACTTATATTCAATGTTCAACTATTGTGTCGATTTTCATTCTTATATGTTTCTATGTTCTCTCCAAAGTGGTTCTTTCAAGTTATTCAAATTTATAGAATTTTTTAGGACACATTTTCTATTGTTGTGTGGTTGTTTTGATTGGGTTCTAGTGAGAGAGAATTAAAATCCTTTTAGTTAATTCATCTTAATTGGTTCCTTCAGGGATTAAAAATACTTCTAAGGTAATTAATTTGATTGGTTTCCCTTAATCTTGTTGGATGTTGTGGTTGTGTGGCTGATATGTGGTTGTCATTGATGTCAATACTATTAGCATTTGATGTATTGAAGGTTGTATATGTCGAGGATATTGAGAAAATTGTAAAAGAAAGTGTTGTAGGTTCCTAGTGGAACTAAGAAGGTCATGAAGGTGTCTTGTTATGTACGTTGATGATAAATTGTTGTGGATTAAATGGTTTTATGTTGAGTGTATCTATTTCATCTACTGGAAGTTTTAGAGGTCCGCATGAAGAATTGATCGTGCTGTGAACAGTTGTGTTCTGACAATATTTTTGTGGGTTTTGTCAGTATTCATGAGTAAATTTTATGTGTTTCTAGTAATTTCTAGTTGTTGTGGATGTTTCTATATTGTTTCTTGGTGTTCTTGGATGTTTCTATATTTTTTCTTGGTGTTCTTGGATGTTTCTATATTGTGCTCTATCTTTGTGGTACATCCACATTGATTGATGTGCTCGTGGTTGGAGATTTTTCTCTATATTTTTGGTTTCTCATGTGACATGATGGGTGTAATGTGTTGTGGATCTTTTAGGTGAAATTAATTGAAGTATTTTTGGGTTGGAGTTGTTAATTTAGGTCTCCACTATGTTGTGGCTGACCTTGGTGGATTCAAATTAAAAAAATATTTTTAAATTTTAAATGCATTGAAAATATGTTTTATATCTGGGCCGACTAAGTTGTTGATGTAATCTCATATTGCGATATATAAGAGCCGCATTTTTTTCATCTGTAAACTGTGCCTCGGGCTTCTACCATGTATGTGTGAATATCATTCAATTGGATAGCGTGAGTGTGAAGAAGACTGCTTAAGTGGGAAGAAGTTTGAGGGAAGAGTGAAGAAGGCTTAAAAGCCAAACTCAGGAAATGTAATCAGGCTTCACAATTTGTATGGGTTTAATCCAAACTTTTCTTTGGGCAGTGAGTCCTCTTTTGTATTTGAGCAGTGAGCTTTAGGAAGTGTGCCTGAATGCATGTGCATTCCCATTATTTATCATTATACTTTTAATCGGGTATAATATTGTGGACTAACCTCCACCGTGGTTTTTCCCCTAACAGGGTTTCCACGTAAAAATTCTTGGTGTTCTTTTTGTTTTTGATGTGTTGAATGTTTGTGGTTTATTGTTTATTCATCAGATCTAAGATTGAGTTAAATAAAGTTTGAAAATATTTAAGTATTCTATGACAATGGATTCACCCCCCCTCTCAGTTGTCTATCCTTGTTTTTCCAACAATTGGTATCAGAGTAGGTTCCTCTGAAGAAGTTTAAAAGCTTGAGGTGATCGAGATGGCATCATACAAGAAGGACAGTCCTAGATTTGATGGAAAAAACTACTTATTGTGGAAATCTTGGATGGAGTGTCATTTGAAGTGTATTGGTGAACCCTTCTAGAAAATTACAAAGAATCAATATGTTATTCCTCAGAATGGTCCCTCCACTGCTGATGAGATTAAAGAGGCTGAGAATAATGGCAGGGATATGGAATCTTTGTTGAGTGCTTTAACAGATTCAAAAATGACAAATTTGTTAGGTCTGAAGATAGCTCATGAGATGTGGAAAAAGCTATAAACTTTGTATAAAGGAGATGTACATGTGAAGATGGCTAAGCTACAAAGTTTGAAAGGAAAGTATGAAAATCTGAAGATGGGTGAAGATGAAAATATTTCTTCTTTTATGCAGAGAGTAAATGAACTAGTGATGAGTATGATTGGAGAAATGAAGTTATTTTTGGGATTGAAAGTTACTTAGTTAGACAAGGGGATCTTCATATCTCAGTCCAAATATGTGAGAGAACTGCTAAAGAAGTTTGGCATGGATGATTCAAAACCTATTGGTACTCCCATGGTAACTGGATGTAAGTTGACATAGAATGATGATTCTCCTAAGGAAAATCAAACAAGATACAAATCAATGATTGGTGGATTGCTCTAATTAACTCAGACTAGACCAGACATTATGAATGGTGTATGTATGCTTGCTATATTTTAGGCTGATCCAAAAGAATCGCATGTGACTGTTGTTAAGAAAATCTTTAGGTATATGAAAGGAATAGTTGATTTTGGGCTTTGGTACCCTAAGGATGATGATCTTACTTTAAATGGATATACTAATGTGGATTGGGTAGGAGATGTAGATGAAAAAAAGAGTACTAGTGGTGGTGCTTTCTTCCTAGGAAAGAAGTTGGTGTCTTGGTTGAGAAAAAAGTATAATTCCATTTCTCTATCTACTGCTGAAGCAAAGTATATTGTTGCTACAAATAATTGTACTCAAGTGATGTGGATGAAACATATGCTGAATGATATCAGAGTAGTATATGATGAACCTATTTCCATATATTGTGATAACTCAATTGAAATTAACATATTAAAGAATCCGGTGCTACACTCTAAGACCAAACATATATCATCAAGCTCTTCTAAGGAGAAAGTGGAAAAGAAGTCACCAGGCATGTGCCTACCAAAGGAATAGATTTTAAGATATTTTCACCAAGCCATTGATCTAAGGATACTTTGAGTATCCTAGAGGGGATGATAGGGCATTTACCCCTTGATACATGAACTAGGGATGTATTAACTCTCGTCAATCAGTAATTTCACGTGATCATATTCCTCGATCCTGATTGATGTTTCCATTGCTACCAAGGGAGTAGTTAGATGTGCAGATATCTGTTTCAGAGCTTGCATGTGGAAAGATAATGTTTATCTTTTCCATTGATGTCAAAGGGGGAGAAGAGTAATGTGAAAAACTGTTGCTTATCTGGAGTGAAGAGTCTTGTGGGTATCCTGGGTGTAAGAAGGAAGAAGAATCAAAAATCTAAGGGTAAGTGTTGATTTTATAGGTTGATGGTGTTTTTCACATCATGTGTTGCCACTGACGTCAAAGGGGCAGATTTTGAATGTTGTGGTTGTGGGGTATTGATAGTGTGTCATGTCATTGATGTCAACACTATTAGCATTGAGGTATTGAAGGTTGTATATGTCGAGGATACTGAGAAATGTGTTAAAGAAAGTATTGCAGGTTCCTAGTGGAATAGTGAAGGTCATGAAGGTGTTTTTCTCATTACGTTGAAGATCAGTCATTATGGATTAAATGGTTTATTTTTTAGTGTATCTATTTTATCCACCAAAAATTTTAGAGGCTCTTTAAATGAAGAATTGATTGCAGCTCGCGGAACAATTGGCGTTCGGACAGTATTTTGTGTGGTTTTTGTTAGTATTCCCTTATAAAAGTTTATGTGTTTCCGTAATTCTAGTTGCTACGGATGTTTCTCTATTGTTTCTTGGTGTTCTTGGATGTTTCTAGATTTTTCTCTATGTTTGTGGTACATCCACATTGATCAATGTGCTTGTGGTCGGGTTGGCTTCCAGCATGTTTAGGTTTGTCATGTTCTTGGTCACATGATGGTGTAACATTTAGCAGATCTCGAGGTGAAATTAATTGGAAGTCTTTTGAGTTGGATTTGTTAATTTTAGGGTCTCCACTCATATTGTGGCCAACCTTGGTGGATTCGGGCATTAAAAATTTATTTTTATAAATTTGGGCCAACATTGAAAATATGTTTCGATGTAATCTCATAAGCTGTGGATTGTTATATTTGAGTGATTGTTTCATCGCTGCAAAGTGTGCTCAAAGTGCTCCTCACATGTAAAGCGTGAATAACATTTAATTACGTGAGCATAGTGCAGCAAGACCGGCGAAGTGTGTTAGTTTACGGGCGAGGGAAGAAGGTTTTCTATGCTTAACCGGAACTCCGTAGTAATCGCTTGTGTAGAAGCTATTTTCTCAGTTCACAATTTGGATGGTTTTAATCCAAAATTTTCTTTGGATAGTGATTCCTCTTTTGTATTTGAGCAGTGGGCTCTAGGAAGTGTGCTTGAATGCATGTGCATTCCCATTATTTCTCATTATACTTTTAACAGGGTATAATATTGTGGACTAACCTCCACCATGGTTTCCCCTAATAGGGTTTCCACGTAAAAAATATTGGTGTTCTCTATGTTTCTAGTGTGTTGAATGTTTTTGGTTTATTATTTATTCATCAAATCTAAGATTGAGTTAAATAAAGTTTGAAAGGATTTAAGTATTCTATGACAACTGATTCACCCCCCCTCTCAGTTGTATGTCCTTGTTTTTCCAACAAAGCTAAGAATTAAAAGTCCTTTCATAACATCATAGTAATTTGAGGGAATAACACTGGGATTAATAAAGAAGAGTATAGTAACTGACAGACCTGTACATTTGTACAAGGTGCAAACATTCAAAAGTGCCCAACGGGTAGAGTTAAGTTGAATAACATATTTCCCTATCATACAAATCTCGCTCCATAATCATCATCCATCCATCAACTCCATTCACCCAATAAGATTAGGCACTGGTCATATTTAGGATATTCTATACAAACTTTACTCACACTTTTGATTATTCAAACACTTTCAGTAGGAACTAGTTAGTAAGATTTGCATCTACTTTACACCCATGTGCAATTGTGAGTAGATTGCCTAAGTGAGAGATCATATTCAAAACTTCAAATCTTCCTCATCATTTAGGTACACACACCTAGGTTTGGTAGAGCCTAAAGAGTAGGAGGTTATCAATCTTGTTTGCCTCATTCGTTGGCCAAAAATGTTCTAAGAGACTAGCACCCTCTTATGGTCTAAAAACCTACGTTTTTGAGACCTAACAGAATGGTGACTCTACTGGGGATCTAGCCAATTTTGAATCTAGGCCCTTCATCATAGTCATTTAAAACCATCATAATAGAAGACTCCGCTGGGAAAATAAATAAAGAAGTTGTAAACGCTTTTCTCACTTTTCATAAAAGTGAGTGGCAACTCTAACAAGATTGTAGCAATAAGTGTATGACTAGGAAAATAAAATACACATCAACAAGAACAAACCCTATAGTTCAAAGCATTAAAGCATCCTATGAAATGAATGGTAGAAGATCTGTGCATCAAGAAAGTCCAAAGAAGAACAATGGTAGATGGACAGATAAACATGGATCTCCCCCTTCAAAGGTTGATACAAATAAGAATAAAGGAGTATCTAAACAGTCAGACACTACATTTACCAACTCTGAGAATATTCCAGAACAACCTCCTGCATTGCACAATAGCTTTGACCCGTTGCATGTGTAGACACATAAAAATGACCTAGGCCTACAAGCTCTATTTTTACCACTTTCGTCCTAGCATAATTATGACATTTAATTATGTCCTTGGTCCACATTCGACTATTAATTAAATAATTTATAATTATTTAATTAATTCATATCCCTTTTATTCTTCATGATTATTAAATAAATAAATTATATTTATTTATTCAATATGTCACTAAGGGTCTATTATCTTCTTACAATTAAATAAATTTCTTACTTTATTTAATTACTTTTATTCATTTATGTCTTCTTGATTATTAAATAAATCAATTTCATTTTATTTATTTAATATATCATAATTCATATAAATTAAATGAATTTATTGGCTGTTATTAATCATATCCTCTAAATTAAATGATTATCTTTAATTGTTTAATTACCTAATTTAGAATTTCTTTCATTTTAAATAAATGAAATTATTTAAAATGATTTCATTTTATTAACTATCACTTCATTTTGGTAAATAATCTGAAAATTGATTATTTACTATCTTTACAAAATCCATATTTTGGATGCATTTAACGTTTAAAATGGTAATATTCTTCAAAATCAAAGCGTCGAGCAAATTTCTTGATTTTCCAAATCTGCTTTTGAGTTCAACTCTTATCTTCTTGATTTTTTGAATCTCATAAATCAAGCAGTCTTTATCTTCTTGATTTTCAAAAATATTTATCTTTTGGATTAATTATCTCATTTATTCTCAACCGCTGATTCGATCTTCTTAGATGACATCTCGACCACTCATTTAATGATTTTTCATTAACACTGATTAGGGATTGTCACATGAAATCTGGACCTTTGATTTTAGGCTTCTGTCAACTTTCAATCTCGTTCGTCCGTCCAAAATTGCATTTTCTATAAAATGACAATTTTGCTCACATTTTTGACTACACTACTCACACTCATACTCATATACTTGCATTTTTATTATTAGTGATTTTGGCATACTTAATTCTACTCATAGACATTATACTCATTTTGTCATAGGCACTTAGATTTCATTTGGTCATTCAAATCCTTCAAAGCTTGTTTAGGACTTTGGCATAGTCTTTTTTATCAAGTTGCTCGTATGTTTGATCTGAGGGCAACAATCAGCAAGTTAGAAGGTGCTACAAAGATGAATCATGGAAGCTTCAGCGATTGACCTGTATAATCGTTTCTTCTTTTAGTTTTCAATGTACTTCGTAGTTATTTGGGTTTTTATACTTTAATATTTGATAATCTAACCTTAGGAAATTAACCCATAGATACATTGGTGAACCCGACTGCTTTTTTTTTTGTTTTGTACATTTTTTTTGTTTTCTGTCATTTTTGCAGGTACAGGTACGGACGGGCCACATTTTTTTTATCGCGCTGCATCTAATGCATTGCGACACATTCAAAGGCTAAAATGATGCAATCGCTTTGAGGTGCCGCACACACAGTACGAAACGCCACATTCGACATAAACGAGCTGCATTTTCCTGTCAGAATAAGATGCATTCACTCTACTACCATGCAATTACTTGGTAAATTTTTTTTTCTCCCTCTTGCATTTTGGTTTTTTCTATTTTCTGTCATTCTCTGTTTTGCATTTTCTTTTTTTTCTTTTTGCTTTTTGTTATTTTCTGCTTGGCATTCTGGTTTTCTTTTCTAGCATAGGGTTTTTCGTGTTACTAAATTTTGTTTGTAGCATGTGGCGGTCATATTTCGTGAGTCCTAGATGATTTAAGTAAACTACTAACTTGTGGTTTTGCAGGTTCAAGTGTCAAAGACTCAATTCTAAAAATTGTGCTTGTTATTTTTTAGATTACAACACATTTATTTTTAGTGCACTTAAAATAAACATGTCTTTCATTTTCTCTGATTGTGTTTGAATGTGGTAGGCGAGTATGCTCTCACCCTATACAAACTAGGTGATAAAAAATCTAGACCCACTTTATCCTTGTGTAACCCTGATGCAATAACCGAAGTATCCTCTCCCCTTGCGTAGTAATGCAATCCTGGGTGTAAGAGAAATGATTATTGCCTCTAGAAATTGGGCCTTCCTGGGGATTTCATCACCCCAACTTGACTCAAATTGGAAATAGAGCTAAAGCCAAGCTACCCCTGACTGGTATATAAATGTGAATCTTAAGGGAAAACCTAAGATTACGAGTGTGGATGTGTCATACGGATAGAGTAGTACTCCCATAAACCCTGTTGAGCTTAACCTCTTCAGGTTGGAGTGCCACCTAATTGGTGATTAATCTCTTGCCCCATGTATGGCCACTTGAACAAGGGTCCCGAATTAAACACTCTTGTGTAGTAAGCCCAAAACCTTCTATTTTCTAGTACAACACTAGTTGGTGTGAAGCCTTCCACGTCTTCGCAGTCTTTAGTAGAGGTGATCAATCTGCCATGGGAGTTTCATGGGGGTTGGAAGCTTGGTTGGCCTAAGAAGAGAGTGCACTATAAGGGGGAGCCCGTGCATCCAAGATTTTGGATTCACAAGCTACTAATATGCAACTAGGGAAACCCATGTGGAGTCTAGCAAATACTGTCATGGCCTAACCTAGGATCATACTTGTTCTCTTGTGTGTTTGTTTACTTTTCAAAATATCGTGCTTTCCAAGTGTTTGTTGGTTACTCAAATGAAATAAAAAACACTCAAACATCTAGAAACAAACAATCAAACTTTCAAAAATTCAGGTTTTTAACCAAAAACATCAGAAATTTGACTTTTTTACATCATCAGATGCATCTGTTAAACCGTAATTGCTCTGTCACATCACATTTGCCAGACTTCACAACGCATCTGATCTGATAAATCACATTTCCTGCTCCAAACACCACATTTTCTTATCTTGAAACACATTCACCTTTTGTAAAGCTGCATTCAAAATATTGAACCGCATTTGACTTCTATAAAGCCACATTTGCAAAAATGAACTGCATTTGCCATTCCCAAAGCCGCATTTGATCAATGCAACGCATTTGTAGCCTATAACGACGTGTTTTCCTGTCAACAAAGTAAACCCTATTTCAGACCAGAATCTAAGTCCATACATCTTAGCCTATTGTCCAAACATCTTTTTCAAAAGTCTTTATTAGCAACCAAAATCGAAATTACTCAAACGTCCATCATTTGCATTCATTAGCTTGCACTTTAACCATAGGTTTAAAATTTCCATATTTTAGTTGCATTCCTTAGGCATCATAATCATCATTTTTTCCTTAGGTTTCATCTTGGAAAACTTTGGATTAGGCCAAATCTCCACATTTTTCAAAAAACCATTATTTTCAAAATTAGGGTATCTTGGGACATAGTCATTATTCCTCTTTTCGGTCATTGTCATTTTTTGTGAGAACCTCCAACTCAACAGTCTAATTAGGCAGGCTCACTCGTCATTTTGACCTTGTCATTTAGTCCCTTTAGCAAGTCCTTTTGATAACCTAAATTGAGACATACGTCAAGCTTAGAGTGGTTAAACAAACCTTTCTCCAAACATTGTCCAAACTTAGCCATCATTTTAAACTTAGACTTTGCATTTTCCACCTCTAGTCCTCATTTTGAACCTAGAATTTGCATTAATCACCTTACTTCTTTGTCAGCATTACCATCTTAGTCCTCATTCAACACTTTGGCTTTGACAACCTTGTCATTTTGCACCAATCATTTCCTTGGTCATCACCTTGTATTGTCATCCTTTGGGCACAAAATACAAAAAAAGAAGCATAGGCTAGTATCATCCTTGCATTTGGTCATCATTTTCATTACACTCATTTGAGAAATTCCCTTTTATGGTGGAAACTAGACCCCAAAGAAAGAAAAGACAAATGGAAAACTTTGGACAAGATTATAATTCCAATGTCACCAATCACACTTATGACCCAAATTGGACTTTTGACAACCCATTTAGCAACACAAATACTCAATCTCTCATGACCATACCATCTTCATCAAACAACCCCTTTGAACCATTCTTACGTAAAGATGAATATGGACAAATACTTGAGGAAAACCTAGAGGTAGCAGCACAAGATTTAGAGGCAGCCTACTTTTTCGAACAAATGGTTTTATATGACAAAGACAGATATTTGGCCATACTTCTAAGTCAAGGCACTAAGTTACCTCATGGATTCAACATTAATACCTTGAGATCGACATCTCCTACCAATAACGCCAACAATACACATAGCATGTCAAATAGTGGTCAACCTCCAAGCACCACAAGCAATACCTTTCTTGGTGCTACCTCAAAAAATGTCACAATGACCATGAGTGCTACTTCCAACATTCCAAAAAACTCCAATTCAATAAATGCTACATCCATTGGAGGATCACAATCTGTCACAGTGCCCACAATATCCACAACACTGTCACAATCGACTGGAACCACCTTTGGATCCTTAGCAGTGTGGGAAAGTTATTCCAATCCTCTCTTTACCACTATGAAAAATGCCATGGGGGCATCATCAAGCCATACAAACCCTCCATTGACAACTACATCTAGTACCATGAGTACATCTTCATTATATCCTCTCATTGGTATCTCACAAAATCCTTTGGGTGGAGGTAAACGATGTATCTTTATTCAAGGACAACAAAAAAATGGTAATGCATCAACATAGCTTAATGCCACCGCCTTCCAAAGACAAAACAAGACCATTCCCCTTGTAAAAACCCAACAACTTGGACAAGGAAGTCAAAACACACAACCTATGGCATCATTCGTACATAAAAATATTCATGGTCGCCATATTCCCCAAATATCGACCCAAATGGTTGGGGGAAACATCCCAATATACTCATCCCATATTCATACCCACCAACATGCCCCCAATCCAAACTTCCAATACCAACAACACACAAATCAAAACACATCATACATGCCACAACAACATGTACCTCAACAACATGCCAACATCCACTCACAACAAATGGGGACATATAACATACCAATCAATCTGATGTATGTGACTACAAATGACCCTATAATCGATGCCTTACAAGAAAAGCTAATGGGTCTAGAGAAGACCATAGAAAACATACAAATATCTGACAAGAAATCAAAAGTGTCATATGATCTATATGTATATCCCTTCGACATAAAATTATACATGCCACCATTTCCTCTAGTATATGTGTCACCTAATTTTACCAAATACAGAGGAAAGACAAACCTTATCAAACATGTTTGATAATTTGCAACCAACTCTATGGACGTTGCCTATGAAAAAATATACTTGATGAGACTCTTTTCTAAAAGTCTTGTAGGTCCTGCCCTTGAATGGTTCTCCACTCAAAAGGATATCCAAACATGGGATGAACTTAAACAAAAATTCATAAAAAATTACGCGTACAACATTGACATGGACACTTCTATTACTAGCTTATGTAATCCAATGCAAGAGGATGTTGGTGAAACATTCATCCCATTCTTCCAAAAATGGAGAAGTCTAGCTAGTCATTGTCACATCGACATACCCAAAAAGGAAAAGGTGGACATGTTCATTCAAACTCTTATAGGACCCTTAAAATATGCACTATAAGTGCATTGTTATACAACCTTCACAGAACTAGTCGAAAAAGGTGTCTAGATTGAGAAAGCCCTTGTTGCAAAGGGAGAGCTAAAATATGGTCCTAAAAAAACAAACACAAATCCTCCCACTGACAAAAATAAGTACTGGGTCAAAAATAAACATGTTACCAATGACGGTGTTGTTGATGCCAAGGCTGTAAACACTATGGGTCTTGTACTGGCTTTGAAAGGGGTTCAACTGCAAAACAAGCCAATGACGATACTAATACCCCCCACCAATGCCATCCCAAACAACCAAAATGGTCAAAAAAGTCAAAATCAAGGACAATACCATCAGACAAGACAATTCCCCAGGGGTCGCACATACACTCCCTTGAGTGATCCCATGGAGGAAGTCCTCAAGAAATGCCTTCAGAATGGTCTCATCACACTTGAAGAACCAAAACCATATGACCCAGGGCAATTTAAACAATCATGGTGGGATGATAATGCCTTCTATGCTTACCACCGAGCTAAAGGACATAAGACATCCTCCTGTCGACAACAAAAAAATATTGTGCAAGATCTTATCGAGAGTCGAATAATCGAGTTAGGTGGGCCACAATTCCCATCAAATTTTGACCACACCATTGATAAGAACCCATTGCAAGACCATGGTTCTAATAATGCTTCCATGTCAGGTCCTAAGACAAACAATAATCAAGCCAATTTCGCCCACACTAAGTATGACTATTCTGGTGGACCTACTATAAACAATGTCTGAACTGATGATGAATACATCAACACCATCACAGTCAAACGAGTACCCCAATGCAATGCCACTACTCGAAGTGGTAAGATCACCATAGTTGGTTTGCCTCCTGCTAGGAAACCTAAGATTACCATACCTAGTCCATCTCCTAGGCAGTCACAACCCACTTCGACCACAAATCAATGGAAACCTAAGAGTCAGTTTAACCTTATCAACCAACTTGGAAAAACTCTCGCACAGATTTCCATACTTGAGCTGCTTCGCATCTCTCCCACGCATAAGGCTATCTTGGATAAAACCCTGCAAGAGTCATTTGTCCCTAAGGATATTGATGTCAACCAATTTGAGACCATGGTGGGATACCTCACTACACCTCACCACGTCAGCTTTTCTGATCAAGACTACTCGTCACCTAAGACTAACCATAACGATGCATTACACATTGAAACTTTCATCCATAAGCACAAGGTCAGAAGAGTTTTAGTAGATGGCAGGGCAGGATTGAACATATGCTCCTTGAAATTGGTTAAGGCTCTAGGATTTTTTGATGCATGTGTGGACCCTACAAAGAGTATAGTCATAAAAGCATATGGTGACGAAGAATGCTCTTCACGAGGCGTTATTTCTCTTCCTATCAGAGTGGGACCAGTCATTGTGGATACAACTTTCCAGGTCCACGGATCTAGAATTACCTTACAACATCTTGCTTTCGGTTTGTCCATGGATTCATGCCCTAAAGTGTACCACTCCACATATCACCAATGCTTAAAATTCCCATTTGATGGCACATAAATCACCATATATAGAGACCATGACCCTTTTCAATATTGTACTAACCTAAGGGGTATTTCTACAAACCGAGTACCCATCAACCAAGAAGCTTCTAGCTCCTCTTCTTCTAAATACATTGACCCATCCACCTCCCATCATCATCCCATATCCCTCCGTCCACGTCTTCACCACACAATCATCTTTACACTTCTAAGGATGAACCAGGTGTCAAGATCAAGACCAGGAGAATTCAAACTAAAACATGACATATATCTTCATCCACAACAATGCGAAATCTCCCAAAGTCTGTAATTAGACCATGTTTTAAAATGGAATCAAAGAAATTTTCAAAGTTCCACTAAAATGATTTTCATAAAGGGGAGACATAAATGCGCGAGGACATGCAAGTATTACGGGATGGCTCTATAAATAAATAGCCAACCCTACCCCCATTACCGGTTAATATAAATATGACGAGGGATATATGACATGATGAAGGCTAAAGGCTACGATGGAACTAGTGGCCTAGGCAGAAATAAAACTGGATGAAGAGAGCCCATAGAATCTTTCAAAACACCAAAGTATCTTGGATTAGGGTATGGATTGCCCGACAATGATGACCGGTGTACGGTGGGATTTTGAATAGTACGTGCATGCTTCAAAAGCGCCGAGACCCTAGAGGAAACCTTCACGAAACTGAATCCAAGGTATGAATTTGGCTCGATGATCCTTAAGTGATTGTTGCCTTGATGATTTGTTCATTGAAACGGGGGAGCTTACCTGTAAACAAAAATTCTGGAAAACATTTAAAATCGATCGGGCACCAAATAGTCACAGTTCCATTTCCCTTCCCCATGACATTCAAGACCCACCACCTAAATCTAGTAACCAACAATCGAATCCATCTGAACTTTCAGATAACGTTGACAACCACAACTTCGAGTCCTTCACCCCTTACTTTGACAATGAATATGAAACAAGTGAAGGGGAATATTGGATAGAGTCTGATGTGGAATTGGATGATGATAATTTCATCTACAATATCTCTGAATTCGTTTGCATGCTTTTCGCATCCTCCCCTCAATTCACCAACACTAACGATGGCATTTCCCTAGTCTATCCATAATTAATCAATTGGGACCAACAAGGCCACCTTAATCTGCAGAGCACTTCGAATGATAGAGGCTATCCTGTGTTAATAGGATTACATGAGGGCATACCCAGTGGTGATCACAAGGCATGATTCGCCATTGACTTAGATTGCACAGCATACTTCGGCGAGACTACTCCGTCCTCCAGTCACAAAATTAAAAGTAAAAATAAAATAAAAAATGAAATATCTTTAGGTGAAAGCGAGAAAGGAACCTTCGGCGACAAAAAGTAAAACAAAGCACATATTTGTGGGTGAAAACCTCTACGAGGCACCCAAAGATGGAGGATTGGACTTTCTTCCCGTAACTCAAGAGAAATCAGCTATGCTCATAGAGGAAACCATAGAAGAAAACATATCAACAATAGAAGATCCCAAAATGGTCCTCTTTGTTGCAGCCTTGACTGAAGAAAGACCGAAATTTCACAAATTATTTGCAGAACGTAAAGTCAAATTTGCATGGTCCTATGCCGGGACTGGACCCAAAACTGGTTCTGCACCATATGCCACTATTTCCCAATGCCAAACCAGTTGAATAGAAGTTACGCAAAATGCATCCTCAGGTAAGCTCTATTGGTCAAAGACTAAGTTGAAGAAACTTACCGAGATGCTAGGTTCATACGGTCTAATGATTATCTTTGAATGAGTATCTAACTTATTAATGAGCAACAAAGCCAAATGGAATGATAGAGGTCTATATAGATTTCAAAGAGACTTAAACAAAGGCATGCCCAAAGGATGACTTTCTGCCTAAATATAGATATTATAGTCGACTTAATAGGGATACGAGATGTTGTCCCTCATAGAAAATTTCTCCAGCTATAATCAGATTCCTATCACCACCTAAAGATCAACATAAAACATCATTCACTTGCCCTTGGTGTACATACTACTATAATTTCATGTCGTTTTGTCTTAAAAATGTAGGCGCCACATATCAGAGGGCTGTGACCACAATCTTTCATGACATGATGCATAAAATAATGGAAGATTACGTAGACGACCTCTTGGCTAAATCAGTAACAAGAAAGGATCATCTGAAGGTGTTAGACACAATTTTCAAGAGACTAAAAGAATACAAAGTCCGGCTAAATCCTAAGAAATGTGTCTTCGGTGTAACATCGAGTAAACTCTTAGGATACATATTTTCGAAGAGGGGTGGGGTTGATCGAGAAGAATCAAACTCATCATGGACATGCCTCCTCCTAGAGGAATAAAGCGAACTCGGGACATTACACATGGTAGGGTACAATCTATCGGCTATAGCACAATTGGCCAACAAATGCTCAACCGATCAATATCTTATTGTGCAAAGGGAATCCCCTTTGTGTGGACAGATAAATTCCAAGATGCCTTTCAACAAATAAAAGAATGCTTACTGTCACCGCTAGTGCTCATGCCGCCCATTCACAGAAAACCGTTGATCTTATACATTTCTGCCACTACTTCAGCACTGGGGGCATTACTAGCACAAAATGACCAAGAAGAAAAAGAAAGGGCCATATATTATATTAGTCGGACACTGGTCAGGTATGAACTGAATTACAGATCAATTGAACATGCTTGTCTAGTAGTTGTCTTTGCAGCTTAGAAGATAATACATTATATGTTGAGCCCTCAGACATAGTTGATAGCCAAGATTGACCCCCTCAAATACCTATTGAGTCGTGCAACATTGATAGGACGTCTAGCAAAATGGGTCATGAATCTGAGCGAATACGATATTCAGTATGTAGAAAGAAAAGCGATCAAAGGACAAGTGATTACAGACCAATTGGCAGACGCGCCTATACAAAGTGATCACCCCTTAGTGGAAAATTTCCCAGATGAACCAATATTCCATATGGAACCAAAGTCCCCCTGGAGGCTATACTTTCACAGATCGCATACCAATCATGGCTCGGGGGTAGGGATATTGTTTATCACCCCTCAAGGAGATTCCATTCCCAAATCTTTCCGCATAGCTTTCCCATGCACAAATAACATGGCAGAATATGAGGCACTGGTTACGAGACTTAGAATGGCAATAAAATGGAAAATCAGAGCATTGCATGTCTATGGGGATTCTCAGTTAGTCATCAACCAAGTTAATGATGACTGACATAAAAGATGAGAAACTAATGCCCTACAAATGAATGGTTGATAGTTTCCAAACGTACTTTCATATGGTGACTTTTGAACAAATTCTGAGAACACAGAACAAGGAAACAGATGTAATGGCTACAATAGGATCTCTCCTCGACATTCTAAGCAATATGCCTCAGCTAGAATTCCTGATAGAACAACTGTTGGTTCTTGCCTATGATGTTCTAGAATTAGAGATGGTCTATGAGCTTGTTGGTCTTGATTCTCCTTGGTACCAAAACATCCATGACTACCTTAAGTCTCAAACTCTCCCCCCTAATCTATCCAATAACTAGAGGAAGTCTTTTACCTGAAAAGCCACAAGATATGCCATCGTCAGTGACACCCTTTACCGTCGTAGCTTTGACGACACCCTCCTTAGATGTCTCGACACCATTG
>VDFB02197324.1:0-26798 GCA_007258455.2 Sequoia sempervirens
CATGATATCAGCTCTCTCTTCTGCTCTCATGGTTGAATATCAAAATCCAATATGGTGGGCCTCCAGAGTTCTAGTCATCTTTCTTCCTCTTCCACCAAATGTTGTCCTGGTCCACATGTCTGCCAGCCTAATTGGCTTTGTTTTTGAAAGCTGAAGTTTCTCTTGAGTCACAAGTGTAGCTCTCTCTACCTTTCCAAAGCTCTTTCATTGCTTACAGTAAGTCTTTGGGATTTGGTATTTTGAACCCTATGGTTGATGTGCTTTAGATCCCCTTGAATCTAAAGTTTAAAACCTTAAAGGGCCTTAGATAGAGAAAAAAGAAGTAATGTTTTCTTTTCTTTTTATGTGAGGACATAGTAGTGAGATAAAAGAGGACTATATAGAAAAATGAAAAAAGAAGACATAAAATTCATGGACCATACTATATCACCTACATGCTAGCTAACAAGGACATGAATGTAGTAGATTTAGGTATGATAGGGGTATTGCAAGGTATATTTGAGGAATATATAAGAATGAAAAAGAATTCAATGGATCAAATTAGTGTCAAATGTTTTCCTAAAAGATCGCCCACACCCTATTAGGGAATTTAGTCATTTCTAAGCATTTCCGATCCTATGGGAAAGTTTGAGGAGGGGCTCAATAGTTGAGAGTTTAATGAGTAATTATAGCATTTCTTTCCATTACAATCATGGTTGAGTTAGAACACTGAGCTTGTTGGCTATATGCAACAAATAAGAAGAGAATATAGGAGTGTTTGACCTAGTCTTAAGCATCTCCAAGCGTCTAGGAGATATTGAAGGAGTCTTGGCTGATAGATAGGGTTGAGGATAGAAATTTTATTTTTGGTTACATTGACATCATGTAGGACATCCATCGTCTTATTCTTGGTTACATTGACATCACAAAAATTATATAGGATGGAGTAGAATGTAGCTCTACCTTTGTCAGTTCCATGTTAAATTTTTATTATATATAGCTTGCTAGTGTAGGAATTCTAAGACAAACAATCATGGTATGACCATTCTTAAAAGATTTCAAATAATAACCTAGTGAACCCATATACTCTTATGACTATATATACACAAATTTAGATTAAACTTAGAATTCATTAACTTTAAGTTCTCTTTATTCTATATTACCTCGGTGAAAGTTTGATCAAATCTGCCAGCACTCAAAAGTGTTTCCTTGGAAACCTCCAACAACACCACAATTCAACATCCAAAATCACATGTAAAATACCATTAAGTAAAAAAATGCTGTGTATGCCGTGGTTATAATTGTTTTGCTAACTACATCTGCTGATAGGTGTAAAATAAG
Source organism: Sequoia sempervirens (assembly GCA_007258455.2). NCBI lineage: Eukaryota > Viridiplantae > Streptophyta > Pinopsida > Cupressales > Cupressaceae > Sequoia > Sequoia sempervirens. The sequence continues at coordinate 1,321 of VDFB02197324.1, forward strand.
TAGATTAATTTATTTGTACCCGGGGTCAACAACTTGTGACCCTGAGTTTATTAAAATAATAAAACTAAATTAGTTAATCTTGCATTTGACAATTAAAATTTAATAAACTAAATTCAATGAACATGTTCAATTTTACATGACTGTCAATACCATATGCATCATGCAGAATGTCAACCGCCCTCTCCATCACCGTAGATGCATATGGATCAGGTTGCATAGTAGCATACGGATCCTGCATAGCACCCTCTTGAGTGCTGGTAGGGTCATACGAACAAGTCGCCCCGCAAGATCGACACACATGGTTCGGCTGGCCACCACCAAGACTGGACTGCGCTTGTACACGGGGCTAGTGTGGTGGGATGACACTGAGTCAAGGGGATGTGATCGCCTGCAAAGCCCCTACATCAGCACTCTCCTTTGCAACTACCCGCACGCACCGCCTACCAGGTGGCCTTAGCTGAGAGGTCGCCTCCCCAGCTGGCCGTAGGATCCGGCTGTACACCAGGCCTATCCTGTGCTGACCCCCCACCTCTCCCCTGAAACTCCTTCATATCAAAATAATTTGGGATTTGGTTCAATACAAACTCATAGTATAATTTCCTAAGAAAATATTGGGGGACTTCACAGTTATTGCACGGTGGGTAATCAAAGACCATATACCATCTATCATAAAAATGGTTCCTAATCTCTAGGTGGTGGCACCAATGGATAGGAAACCTCTTTGCATTGAGGGTGAGATTTTGATTTGTTCTAGGGTCAGTGAATAGAGAGCACAAATCGCCTTTAGTAATCTTTAAATCTTTAACTTGTTTATATGATAATTTATCTGCATAATATGCCCTCGATGTTTGCCTCCTATTTTGCCATCCAGATATTTGTTGGGTAATTGCATCCACATTTTTTAACAAATCCTTCAATGAATCTACTAGATGTATCCTTTCTGTGGTTGAAGAATTTTGATCACTCAACCTACTAATAAGATCCTCAACTTCTTTTCTATTGTTTTCAATTTCACTCCTCAAATTTTCTTGAGTGCCAGGAGGGTATTGAGAGAATGGTGGGGGAGGTTGATTTTGTTGTTGAGGTTGATTTTGTTGAGGTTGATTTGGTTGAGGATTTTCCTCCTCTTGTTGAAGATTTCCTACAAATTAAAAAAAAATCATTCATTTCTAAACTAAAACAAACAAAATCAATATAAAACAAAAAAATTCATTACAAATACCAAACAAAACTTACCTCTTGCATCTCTTCGTCATCATGGTGCCATATTTGTGAAGAAAATCGAACTCAAGTTGATCAAATGTGAAGAAATCACCTCCTCAACAACGCGAGCGTGTAATGCAGGGTTTTTGGCCGCGGGCAGAAATGAAAACCAGTAAAAAGAAAATGAAGAATGTTCACTTTTTTTTTTGCTTTTAAAAAGCCATAACGTGTTCGCGTTATAACGCGAACGCGTTTTGTCTCATTTTTCACTTTTGTGGCCACAAAAGTGCGACCATCTTGGTGCACTTACCCGGGAGTGGAAAATCAGATAAAATGATAGTAGATGATGAAGAAAATACTGACTACACATGGTGCTTGTTTGCTAGGTTTTCACCATGGTACTTATCCAAAGCACCATCAAGGTGCTTTTCATCATTGGATAGATTATTTATCTTTACTATTTTGATTTTTCTATTTTTTTGGTATCACACAAGATGCTTGTTTGCTAGGTTTTCATTAGGGTGATGCATATTTTTTCTTTTTTGCTTTTTTTTGTATTTTGTATTTTTTTGAATTTTTTCTATTTTTGTGGGATTCTCTAAAGACTAGGTATATTACTTGCAAATATGCATGCTATTGATGGGATCTAGTATTAATTCACCTTCAAGAATAGCAAGTTGATAAGCATTGGATCCATATGCTACCATTATGATATAAGGACCCAACTAGTTGGGCTCAAACTTTCTGAGTTTCTCTCAATCGATTTGATTCTTAAGATTATCTTTTAAGACCAATTCACTGATGTCAAAGTTCCTTACTAAAACTCTCTTATTGTAACTGTGATGAAAACGGTTTTGATAAGCTTGTGAATGTACCAATGCATTTTTTCGTGATCTCTCATCCAATAACTCTAGCTCATGCAAACAGGATACACGATATTCTTCATCTTCAATAAACTACTACATAGATACTCTAAGGGATGGTAACTCAACCTCGATGGGAAGAATGGCTTCAGATCCAAAGATGAGAGAATATGGAGTGACTCCAATGGGAGTGTAGATGTTGGTTCAGTAGGCCCACAAGGCAGGATTAAGTTGGATATGCCAGTAATGGATAGAGTCATTGACAATCTTCTTAGGATTTTAAGGATGGTTTTATTAGATGCCTCAGCTTAACTATTACCTTAGGGGTAATTTGGGGTAGAAAAATGATTTTGGATATGGAACTTCTCACACAATTCACAGATATCTTGGTTCTTGAAAGGATGACCATTATCTGTAATGATAGATTGGGGAACACCATGTTGAACACCCGAAATACTGAGAGGGGGGTGAAATAGTATTCTCTGAAACCACTTAAACATTTAAACATTCATTCCTCATATCATATTCAATTTTTATTAGGGAAAAAAATAATGAAAATAACCATCAAAGCATATAACACATGAATACCATATTTTTACACGGAAAACCCAAAAATGAAAAAACACGGTGAGGATTAGCTCACAATATATTATAACTAGTTATAAGATATTATAGAAAGGCTCACTGCTAAATGGACTCACCGTCCAGAGAATAAGAGAAAAGGAAAGGGGTCACTCACTACCAAGATTTGAATTGCTATAAATAAATCTACAATATGTAGGAAATATAGTTCCACTAAAGCTCAAAACACTAAATCAACACACTTCATATTACCCTGCTCTGCTCTACATTCGCATCACATTCACATTCTCTTCTTAGGAATTTACATACTCAACCTAATAATCACTCTTCAACACCAAAATTATCTTATACTTATACTCATTATATTCACAAAAACCTACAACATCAATTAGGTTGGCCTAATTAGATGTATCAGCCAAAGAAATAACTTGTCAGCTCAAGATCAAACATACACACTTTGCACCTTATTTCAAAACTTGTAATGCTTCAAATAGTTTGGCATGGACCTATAATATCTCCCACATAATTGATCAAAACTTCCTTTAACTCCACACGACCTCAAACATATTAGGTCAACACCGTTGGTGAGCTAACACCAAAATACACCAACTAATCATACTAAAACTGACATGTGGACCTCCAAACTACACACCACTTGGAACATAGATGTGGGTGATACCTTTAAACACTTCCACAAATCTGTAAGACTAGATATTCTTCCATGATGAAGTGTGGACTAATCAAAACAAGTACTTTGTACAAGAAACACTGTCACTAGAGAACCCAATATACTATCATCTATAACTTCTACACCAGTGGTCAAAACAACATGAAACTTTGGATTTAGACTCTTCTAATATCCAACAAAATTTCCTTAGAATCACAAACCAAAATACTTCAAGGCGGATCAACGTGGACCAAAAATCAGACACACAAGAGGCATAAGAACTAGAGGAGATAATAGATAATCTTTGATTTGTTGAAAGGCCTCTTGGAAATTATTAGTCCATATGAAAGGGACTCCCTTATGAAGCAAGTGCTAAAATGGTTGGCATTTATCAGCTAACTAAGCTATGAACCCTCTAGTTAACGTTAGGTTCACAAAATGTAGATAGGGGAAATTTGGGATAAAATCATGAATCAATGGTAGCAACCACAAAAATACCTAAATCCAATCCATAAAGACCCTAATCTAACAATAAAGCACAAATTCCAATAGAAATACAAATGATAAAGCAATAAACCTCAATTCCTATGCCATAGTTGAAACACCTTTATTGATCTTCTCTATTTCGCTTTGTTTTCTCTTAGATTTGTAGTATGCAATGTATTTGATAAGCTTGATATGTAGTGGAAAGATCTCAAAATAGCATGAATGATATGATAGCAAAATTTCAAAGATTGTGGTTAACCTTGAAATGAAATAGATAGGTTTCTTTTATAGAAATCCCAATTCGAATGAAGGGTGAGGATTGAAAGATGAGGTATGACTATCAATGGATGAGATTAATTGAGAAGAAAAGATATGATGGGAAGGATGGACTAAAACTCAAGAAATTAGTTGAGATTTAGGGCCTTGCTAGAAAATAAATTAAATAATTACAACAATTATTTAATTGAAAAGGGGAAAATGAATAATTAAATCATTAAAATAATTATTTAATTATAGAAGAAAGGTGAGATGTGAAATATTAAATAATTTAAAATAATTATTTAATAATGGATGGAGGGAAAGAGAAAATAATTAAATAATTAGCAACAATTATTTAATTATAAAAGAAAAGGAGGGAAATGAAAATGAATAATTAAAAATTTATTTAATTATAGAGAGAAAAAGGATAATTAGTAATGTAATTCTAAATAAATTAACATTTATTTAAATTAATCAAAAGATGAATAAAGATAAAGTGAATTAATAAAATAATTCTTAATTATTTAATTAATAGAAGAAAGTACTAGGAAATAATAATTAAATAATTAAAATTATTTAATTTTGCAAGGAAAGGTGCAAATTAGTGTAAAAATGTAGTTCACAGGCTTAGGACATTTTCAATGTCTACACTATTTTTTTATGAAATTATAGGATGGTATTTCTAGCATTGAGAATTGAACATATATTTTCATAGTAAGCTAATAGTAACCCATTCTAAATAACTAGTTTACACAGACCATGTTGTTTTTATTGCATTCTATTTAAATACTATTATGAACTTCATTGACTGATAAGTTTTTTCTCTTAAATCTTACCAAGTAACACCATAGCCTCTATTATAAAGAGTACCACTAAGGAGGGTATAACAAAAGACAACTTGAATGATATATGGTGGTTATGTGAAATTTAGGATGAAATGGGTTATAAATTTATGTTGGGTGATATATTTGGTGATGTAAAAGGGGTAGATTAGTGGATGGGATTACAGAGGCATCAGTAAATGTCATTAGGTTAAGGGTAATTAGGACCAAAAATTACATGCACTACACTATAATTTTTGTGTGATTAAATTTTTTGATGTTTCACCTAGTGGGAATCAATCAAATAGTGTTATTTTTTATTGAGTTAGAACTCCTTTGTGCACTTAGGAATAATTTTCCCCATCAATTATAATCAACTTAAAATGATTCCTAATGGGTATCTCTAGGTCAATTTTACGAATAGGTGTTCTCCCTCTTCTCAACCCCCATATGCCTATCACGAGTTGGGAGTTACTAAGGTCTCAAATTTTTAAGTTGGGAGTTGGGATTTTGTCAATTTTTTAGAGTTTATATTCCTAGCATGCTTTCCTCTTAGATTCACCTTATTCCTTTTCCATTATCAATATATTAGAGTTTCCTATTTTAGTATGCCTTTCATTCCTTTGCCTTCATCCCTTTTTCTATTAGAAATTCAAAGTTTCCCTTTTTGAAATGTGCTTCCTCCAAACTCTTTGTTGTTGATATTCCCTATTAAGATAATAGACAATCCCATTCCAACATACCTTTCATACATTGCATAACTTCATCCCCTTTCTTGTTAGAATTTGTTGCCTATATTTTTTTAGTACTAATTTTAAAAAAAAATTCGCCTATTATGACGTATCATATTAGCTAATTCAAATGTCAATCCAAGATGCTCATAAAGAATTTATTCCACCAAGGAGGCCTTTGATCATTCACCCCATTATACTTTGGCTATCTCTATTTCTTTGTTAGTAAACTTGTCTTCTTTTGCTTCTTGAACATGATCTCTATTTAGAACTCCAAAGTGATGAATCCCCCCCCCACACACACACATATAAGCTTACTTTGAATTATCAAAGCCCTTAAGACTTTTCAAGGAAAAATAAATAACTATTATTTAAGAATACCTTCTTCCGAACAACATCTTGGAAGTTGTTAGAAGTTTGGAATATCTTGTTGCTCCTGATTTTAATGCACTTTTTATAATAGCTTTTTTTTTTTGAGGGGGGGAAAGGGGTGCGGTGTGGCTCCATATACATAGGAGTATTCAAATGAAGGTTTGATTACAATCAACAAAATAATGAAGGTTTTCACAAGAGTTGCATGTGGCCTTGATGATTTGGCTTTGGACATTCCCAATGTAAGGAATAAGGAACAAGGTTTGTAATTTATATTGAACGATGGTCAGTGTTCTATTACATATAATGTGGATGTTCAACATGAAAAGCAACATACTACTGATGGTAGCTCAAATAGAGAATTCAAATACTGTTTTCATAGATGATAATGTTGAATAATCAAGCCAACAGAATACAAACATGGTAACTCCGTCGGATGGTTCGAATGATGTTACAATGGATGAGAATGTTGAACATTTAAATATGCACCATCAAAGATGCATCCAAGTCATGTTTTACAAACAGAGCCTCATTTTCAAACCTTATTTCCGCTCCCAGAAATGTCAGATACCACAGATTTGAATACCATTGGTATAGAAGATTCAATTCCATCTTTGAAAAGTGAAGAGGATATAGATTAGAATGAATTATATGGTTTACCCAATACAAACTATGGTGGTTCTCTTACAAATAATTTTTTCTCAGAATGGTTATTACAATCTTCAACAACTCTAAGCAGTCGAGAGAATTCATAGCACAGCAATTTGGTTCATGATTATCATGTGTTCCAAAATATTGTTTTTCCTTGCCATGACCATTTCACAAGGCTTGAATGTTCTTCCTTTGTTGGGGTTAGTTATACCATTCCCCAACTAAAGTTACAATTGGGAGAAATATAGTCCTCTGTTGAGGAAGATCAGTGATTCAAACAGTGCATAACCAAATGACATCTGATATAGTTTCGGGTATTTGTCACACCCCCACTGTCAAAGTACAAAATCAAAGGAAGAGGTCATTGGCAATGCCATTAAAAGGCATGGCCATCCATCAAACCTTGAAAAGGACGCAAGGATCTCATCAAACGTGAAGGAAAAAGACGAAGATAAGAGACAAATGCAATAAATAGGTAAGGCACAAGCTTGACTCAGCGGGGGACAATGTCATTAATAAGCATGGCATCCCTGTCCGTGGACAACTAGAAATTGCAGGTCGAGGATTATTTGGCCACGAAAAGACCATAATCTTTGAAACCATGACCTCATTAAAGAGGCGTTTTGAGCAGAAACGTGGAAAGAAAAGAAGGGGGAAAGCAATTATGCGGGAGAGGAAGAAAAGAAAACGCAAGGAGAAGGAAGGAAAATCTGTGTGAGAAAGGATGAATGGCATGGGAATAGAAGGCAATGTGAGGAGAAGAGAATAAGGTTAAGGGAATGCAGAGAGGAATGTAGAAAAGTCGTGCAGGAAGTCTTGTTTAGAAGGCAGAGGATATGTGTAACAAAATTCGGCAAGCAATTCATCCATGGAAAATGTACCGTTATTAATTCACTGTGGGAAAATTCACCGTCATGACAAATTCATTGATAAGTAAAATTCACCACCAACAATTTATGGGGAAAATTAATCAATATATATTAATGCGGTTAATTTTCCACTGCAGTGAATTTTCCATTAGTGAATTGCTGGCCTTGAATTTTCCTAATGCTAATAAGAAAACCATAAAATGTGGTCAATCCTCGTGGAGTGTCTCTTAACCATTCTCTCTAAGATCTAAAAGTATGTAGATTGTAAAGATAACAATTAAAATATAGATTTTGGCCCTATTGAATATGTCTCTATGATCATACTTATACATGGAATTACCTTAATAAACACTTTTTAATGACCATCTTTCTTAATATGTGGTACTTAATATATTGGGTCTAATCATCTCAAAAGATTGTAGCCAATAGTGGCATAAGATGTTTGTGTAACCATCACGTTATTATTCCATGACTAAGAAAATTGTCTTGGGCCTTGACTTCTACCTTGAAATTAGATTGTGTCATATTGTGAAGAGTTCCTAGTAGGCTTGGTATTAAGTGTTCTATCCATACCAAGAGTTATTACTCATCTTCGTAGGCATAATATGCATGCAACTTTTAATTCAATAAATCCATGATGTTTTAGATACTTGTAATATTGGAAATATCAGATGTAGAGTTATATTGGAAATATATCATGAAGCACGTAATTAATGTAGTCAAGGGTTATTTATTTGGATACTTTATGCTTGAACTTTAACTGAAATAAAATGGAAAAGAGTTCTAGGTCAAATCTTTAATCGTAAGATAACCTAGTAATATGAACCAAGAATAATATATAATTAATATGAGTGTTGGCTCATGGTTGCATAACATTGCAAATAATGGTAATACCATCTAATGGTATTGCAACCACACCTTAATAAACATATCTTTAACATTGAAACTTGACACTTTTGGTAAGCCATTAATACTATGGTAAATGCTTTATATGACTACATGATGTCTATTAACCTTTTAAATGCGAGAACCTTGATATTGGAGTTATTATGTAAACGAAGTAATGATAGTATAGCTATAGTAAACCACAATATGATTGCATGCTAGGTTGAGAGTGACAATTGTTTAGGTTGACAATGTTGTTGAGATTGTGTTATGAATAAATCCTACATAGCATCTCTTAATACCTTACTAATGATTGTTAAGATCAAGTTTAACTTAAAGGGAAAGTAGGAACACGCTATCTACTCAAAACTAGACTATTATAAGAAAATGGAGTTACATGATAGGAAAAAAAAAGAAATTAGAACAAGAATATTATTAGTAATATTATCATTAGGTTTATATTTTCATATGTTGGTCCAATGGATATAGTGTTTCCAACTTTCTTAAGTAAGATTCAGACATTAATTATCCTTAAAACAAGCTTATAAATACTATTAGCTACCAAAAGGGCCAATGAATTCATCAACTGTAACAAGGAAGCCCAAAAGAGTAAAGATTATCATAATACTTTGAAGCTTAGGGTTAATAAAGTGAGGGAGGACTTTGAAGAACTAGTCCAATTGGAGTTTCCTTCCTTGGTTTTACCCAATGAGATGGTGTTAACTGAGGAACAAATCAAACAGTCTCTTGAATATAGGCAACACAACCGTCGATCTTCTAGGCCCTAAGTCCATGGCCAGGTATCACAAAAATTGAAGACATTCTACATCCCCTCGCATGACTTTACTTCCACATTGGTATTGCATAGGAAAATTTGAGTGATGTCTCTTTTAAAGAGATGTTTGATTTAAGTCATGCCTCCAAAGATTTGTGTGCACTGGTGCAACCTTCAAAAATAGACTAGGAGTTCCTGCATTTTGCATTCCTCAAACTCTAAAGATATTCGCCTCACTTTTTTCTTTTTTCTACAAATTAATTTTTTTTGGGTTTGTTCCTCTATAAGCGGAGGCCCCCTAAGAGTTTCCAAGACTAAAGAGCATTTTCTCTACATCTCGTAACCAAATTCTTCCCTTTGGTTTCTTTGTCTTGTTCTTTTTATAATTTTTTCAACCCCACGACCTTTTCTTTTCATCTCTAATTTTTTTCCTTTCCTTCGGTGTCGGGCTTGTCATGTGATGTAGGAGCCTCCCTAGTTCTAAGGAAATCCTATATATCAACCAAAAACATTTATTTCTTTCATTTCAATCTATAGTTGTCCCAACAGTTTCTTTCACATTTTACCGTTGTATCATTTCTTGGCTCACAAAGTAGGATATTGGTTCTACATGAGATCATCTACAACATATCTAGATTTTAGGTGATTTGCATTCATTTGAAGAAAGTTATCACTGTCATTCTTAGTTAGAGCATTTGGCGCTGACCTGGTCCAAGTTCAGATGTGCAAACCTTTTTTGGAGTGTGCAGAGCTTAACAGAACATCATACAAAGCTTTTAGGTCCAAGGAGAACTTTCTTGGAGATCTACAATATGTTTCATCTCATGACGGATTACCTTCTCATTTTTTAGGCTGACCTACATGCTTGATCATACATTGGGTTTTGTAAACCCTTAAAGCTGATGTGGATCATAATTGGAGCTGGAGATTCATATTTAAGATCATTTGTAATCCTTTGAAGGGTATTCAGTTTAGTAGTTCATGAGTTAGAAGCTAGATAATTTGATCCAAAATTTTAGGTCATGGAATGTAATAAGGCTTTATGCCAATTGTAATATCTATAATTCCCTTATGGCAGGATTGTGATCCCTAGTTGTTGATGGTCAAAACAACACAACAACATTAAACAAAATATCTCTATTCTATTTCTCCTAAAAAAGAAAGATAACATAAAGTAATCTAACTCCCAAGGTCCTGGTAGTTAGTTCTCAACTATGCTGATGTTACTCAATGGCCAATGTAATTGAAATATTCAAGGTTCCTTTGTTAGTAATAAGGAACGCAAAGTGCATTAGATCAATTATCCTATGTTTGGGGGGATAAATAAATAGAAAAAGATAGATCAGGGCTTCAAAACAGTAAGATATGAACAAAACTTCTTTAATATCTAGACATGCACCTTAACAATGAGTGTTTCTTTATCCAACCAAAACCATACCATGATGCAATTCATAGAATAATCTACACCACTGCATACATTCATAATGCTAATTCAACAATCACAACCACTCACTAAAACGTTACTTCAAGATTTGAAACAGATCACTCACTCACTGCTAAAACTCAGATCAAATAGACATAACAGTAATTCCATTCATAGATAATTCAATGAGATAATCTTGAATCTGGTTTCCCCTATTGATTCTCATCAAATAGAAAACATTTAGGCACAAAAACTCACTAGCATACGGATTGATTATGATTCATTAAACTTATCAAAGAGGTCCAAACTTAAAGGTAACATGTAAACTGTATAAAACTATAAAAAGTATCCAAGTTCAACTAAACTTTCAAAGTATCTTGCTAACAACTTATGAAATTATTAGACTATGATTCATATCTGCTATCATATCAGGTGGCTAATCTTTCTTCAATCAACCGACCTTTACAAAATGGAGCCTAAAAGTACATATAGGCGAGTCATGCATAAGTTTCTCTCAATCAAAAACTCAAATCCACAAATTAAGGAACTAGAACTGCATGAAAGAACTAGACTGGTTGATCTTTAGTTCCAGGGTTGATTGCTTTGTTGTACAAAATTTGATGCCCAAGGAGGAAAGTAGAACTGGTGGATGAGAACTTGAGTCCAACTTATGTCAAAACCCTACAAAATAGGAGAGAAGAGGATGTGGTATGTCAAAAGAGAATGTTTTGCTACCAGCTCACTCCTGTGTTGCTTGATCAAGGAGATACTCATCATAACTGGAAAATATTTATTGAAGGACGTCCATATCAGGCCCATCTAACCAATTATCCTCAAGCTTGAGTCTTTTTAACTCTGCTGAGGCAAATTCCCGCATATCTTTTAATTTGATTAATTCCCTCCTAGTAGCTTTTACCTCTTCCTTGATGTCCATGAGCTTGTCCAACAATGAGTCTTCTCCATCATCTTATTTTTGCATTACTTCCTCAAATCTGCTGCTCCACTTGTCCTTCAACTTATCCAAAGGAAGACCATCTTTGACCGAGATTTCTAGATTGACTAGAATAGCAACCACTGCCTCCAATTCATCAATTAGTTCATTCAAGTCTTTGCTAGCTTCTTGAACTTCATTCTTATGCTCATAAATGAACTTGGATCTGAACCACATTATATTTAAGGTCTTTTCAATGAAATTAGCATTATCCTCTTCAAGAATTGACTACTCTAGGAGAGTGGACTTAGGCATCTTGCTGATATCCTTTAGCTTCTTAACATGTTCTCTATACTCCTCATCTTGCTTCTCCAGGACTTCAGCATGTTGATTCATTTCCTCTACCAACTCAAGTGCTCCTTCATGAACTTTGAAAATATTAGCCAACACTTCACCAACCTCTTGATTGAGCTTGTCAATCCATTGATCAAGCATCCCCACCTTACTCCTCATCTACACTAAGTCATCAACTTCCTTCTTGCTTAGTAGGATTGGGTTTTTTGGACTAGCGGCTTGTTGAGACACCAGAGTGAAGACATCTTTTAGGAATTTATGCAACTGATCCAATTGAGCTTTAAGCTCATCCTTTTTTTGCTTATCTTTGATCATCCTGGATTTGGTGGAGGAAGCTACAATATCAATCAGATTCATCTATTGGTTCCTTGTAGGTTTCCCCAAATTGACAGTAGCCAATTGGTAATTAGTTATCTGCATGTCTTCTATGTCCTTATCCACCACTGGAATTGTGCATTCAGCAACAATTTCTCCTACATTCATGAGATTGGTAGAATGAAGAACTTTTTCCTTCTTTTTGGGTCTTTCCTTCTCTATCTCTTTCATCATCTCATCCCAATTCAGAGGCTGAGGTTGAACTATCTGCTTTTTCTCAAGATCAATTTTTAGCCAAATTGGAGCAGCAGGAGTAGTGACCACTTGTGTTGAAGAAGAGGCATCAGTGGTAGAAGATAAAGGTTACAATATAGTGTTCCTAGGTTGAGAATCAACCTCTTACACATTATGTTGTTCTCTTTGTGCCTCTTCTTGTGCAAGTCTCTTAGCTTCTTCTTTATCTTTTCTCTCCTACAACCTTTTAGCTTCCATCTCCTTTTTTAGACATTCTTCTTCTAATTTCTTCTCCTCATACATTTGGTCTCTCTATTTTTCAAGTTCCTTGATCAAGTCCCATGCCTCTTTAGACTTTTGTTCATGCAGAGCAAGTTCTTTAGCCTCCTTTTCTCTCTCTAGGCATTCTTGCTCTTCTTTCTTTCTATGGGCTTCCTCAATAGCTTTGAATTTAGCCTCAAGGGCTTATCTTTCTCTCCTATGTCTATCATTTTCCTCCTCAAGATCATGGATCTTCTACAACATTGCCAATTTGTCTCTTTCATCTTTAGTTTTGAGCTCTTGCTTTTTTGTTGTTTTAGCCAATTCATCAGCCTTGGCTTAAGCTTCCAATTCATGTTGTTTCATCAATGCATCATATTCTACTTTAGCATCAATCTCCTTTTGTTTAGCTAGTGCCTTAGCTTGTGCCTTGGAATCTACTTCTCTTTCTGTCAAAGCATGTTCAATCCATGCATCCTCAGTTTCAACAAGAGATGCAACCATATGATTCTCCATATCAGATGGAGTAGCCTCAAAATTTGTATCAATGTCATGAATCTCAATCTTAGGCTCCTTCTCTTTTAAGGATTCAACTTCTTTTTGAAGGGTTCCCATAGGATTTTTTCCACTTGGTTGCTCTGTGATAAGAGGTTGATTTGATGTTTGTCCTTGAGCAGTTGTGGAGGCACTAGGTTCTGTTGTAGCCTCTTCTCCATGCACTTCAGGAAGATTCTGAGCAAGGATTTCAATCTCCTCTCCAGAATTAGGAGGGAAAAACTCTAAGGGCTCCTTAGGAGCCATTCTTCTTTTTGTTCTCTTATAACCTTAAGTGGTGCCTACAGTCTTTCTCTTCTTGGAGGTCTGAGCTGCTAGCTCCTTGATTCTCATGACAACCCAATGGATGCTCCTATCCAATACCGGCCTTGCAATCTTTTTTATATCAATGGACTCCTCCATGTTCCAATCCAATGGATCTAAGTCCCCAGTACCTATTTTCTCAACATCATATTGGGGATCCAAAGTTACCCCATCATCCAACAATGTCTCAGGGATGTCTTCCTTTATCCCATACTCAACCATGAGTGGGATAGGAAATATTTCATAGTTCCTCCTTCTCAAATCATATCCGTCTTGTAGATCCATCCAAAATTCCTCTAGCAGATTAAAGTGTTTATCAAAAACAGTAGGCAGCAAGGCTTGCATCTTGTGTTTGGGATCAAAATATTTCCTAGAGGTGTATAGACCCAACTTTAAATGAATTAATTCATCACAGATTACCTTAGTTTCCACATTGTGTGCACAACTATATTCACCCAACTTCATGGCAAATTTGTGGCAGCCAGTCTTGTGTTTATTTGCAAATTTGAGATTGACTGCTATGGCTTGATAGATGAATTCCATTAATACGATTCTATTGTTACAACACCTAGGGAGTAGATGAGGGTGACCAAAACCAGCCAGCCTGAAATAATTAAATCTAGGGTATTGGATATACCAATGTCCCCACTCCACAATAAAGGCCATACCATCCCTGCTCAGTCTGCAGCCTGCATCTCCTATAAGTCGATTAATGATAACATATAGAAACACATCATTAACCTTTCTGTAGTGTGATTCAGAAGTCTGTAAGGTGAGTTGATCATAATGATCCCACACCCTTTTTGTCCTTGGGCTTCTCCCAATATGCCCACTACATTCAATCTAGAAAAGATGCCCCTTCTGGCTATTGCATATATCACATAAGAGGTCATAAAGAAACTCTTGGTTTCCCTCACTCTAAGCATCTAGTTGTGAATGCATTCTGGTACAATCATAGGACAATCAAACTACTGCCTGCCATTTAGGATGGTCTGAATAAAAGGAAAGATACATTCCTTGAATTGGGAGGCATCTCTTTTCCCAAACACCCTAGAGAGCGTCATTATTATATCAGCAATATCTTTGTAGAAATCTACCCTTTTAGGTTGATCAAGAAGCTTAGCTAGGGACTTATTTTCAACCCTTATCCAATGCTTGTTTATATGATTACTACTAGATCCCTTCACCTTACTATAAAGCTGCAATACCTATGCTTCATTGAGCTGCTTGGGATTTTGTGAAGTAGGTGCATTGAACTTAAACCTTATCATTTGTGGTGTAAGGTCAATGATAATATTTCCCTACAAGTCCACACATTGTCTAGTAGCAGGATTGTAGGCTGCAACTGCAATGAGTATTAATTCTAGCCATTGGATAGATAAAAGGAAGAGGGAAACATGTGCCAAACAAGATTGAACAATACTCTTTGTTCTTCCTAAGGCATTTTCACTAAATGTCTCTTCATACAAATCTTAATAGTTGAAGGGGCCCCAATTTGTATCTATAATGTCGGCTCAATCTGAGTCCACCTTGCTAGCTATGATGGTCAGACTTTGATGCTTATACCTCAAAGTATATGGGGGTTGTTCCACCTTGATATTCTTAGGCTTAGCTCCTTGCCTAGAACTTTCTACAGGTTGGCTTCTTTGAGAAGCCTCTTCTGATGCTCCTAACATCTCTTACTTCTACAATAAAACCTTGTATTAGATGAGCAAAAAGCATGAAAATCGATACATCATCTAATACCAATCTCTACTTCCTCAGGACCACTTTCATACTTAGTCAAATTTCATATTCATCGAAAGCAGAGTCACTAAAGAATAAGGAATAGGAAACCATTGAACATATGTGGGATCGGGACCAGAACGAGACTGGAACTGAGATTGGAATGGAAACCGAATCCGAAACCAATGAATAGTTCCAAGTTTGACCTCCACTCTGGTCCCGCTTCCACTAAAGGAAAATTTTGAAGACCAATATCAATAGTAATTAGAATCAAGATCATATTGTGAATGAACCCCAATGCAAACACTTATGGGATGAGTTCATTCCCGAGTCCACTTCCACTGGTTTACTACTCAAAACAAAACAATTTCTTGAAGAGGTGGTCACATGGGATAAGGACCTAAGTCACATGTGATAATATGGGAATCTCAAAAGGTGCTTAACCTCACCCTTTTAACCAAATAAATACCAAATTTAACTCTAAGGCTAGATATTTGTAAAGGTCATTGAGCAAACCCTAGTTTGCATGACACGTCGACTCAGATAATTAGGGCATCAAAAACCCAACATGGAAATCACTAAACCAACACAAAAATAAGATCAAAAGGTTCTCTAAACCAATTCCAACACATTTAAAGCATGGATGACCCCATCAAACAGAACCCTAGTTGGAAACTAGGGCACAACAGAACGAACCTACCATGAAAGTGACAGCAGAATGGAAAACAAACAAATGGAAAGACATAAAAAGTAAAATGGAAAACAGAAAAAGATAAAATGAAACCAAAAATACATAAAGGAATGAGTGAATATTCACAGGAAAAGGTCCCATGAACATGCAAGAACACAAAAATGAAACAAAAAAGCACAAACAAAAGAAGAGAGGGAAATACCCTACCTCGAAGTGCCAACAAAGAAAAAATGATAAAAGTTGATAAATTTGCTCACCAATGCACCTCTGCAATCAAATCATGCTCCTCTCAAAGTTATCTCGGCTCTATTTTGCTAAAACAACTTAGATAACAAAGATAATGAGCTAGTTAACCTCGATTAAGGTTTTAAAATCATTTCACATGTGTGAGGAGGTTGCAATTAATGCAATAAATGTAGTAGATTGAGGGTGGAGTAAGCAATGTAAATGAATAGTCAACTCATGTGGAAATCAAAGGCAAGGTGGACACAGACCCAGATCCGGAATAGAAAAAGAAACCTTTAACAAATCCCTAACTCAACTCTAAACCAATTCTAGTCTCGTGACAAGGATAGGAAACAAAGGAAGACGGGGGTAGAATTGAAACCAAAACTGGACCTGGGACTTTTGTAAAGTACCAAATTTAGTTTCGATTTTGGTTTTGATTTTGACAAAGGAATAAAACCAAGACAAGGACAAAGAAACAATAGGAAGTGGGACTGGAACAAAAACCAGACCTGGCCCAAACACCAACCAAAACAAACAACATAAAGCAAGCGAGTCAGGGAAAGATCGAGACAACATATGAATCTAGAAATTTTTAAATTTTCAAGTTCACTTCCAATTCTACTTCTGCTTCCACTTGGGAAAAAAAAACACAAGGAAAACAAGAAATGACTCAAGGGAGAAACGGACCCTTAGAGCACGAGACCAACCATAAGACAACGAAAAATAACAAGGAAGAAGGGCAGAACTAGAACTAGGGTTGAATTCGGACTTGGAAACTTACAAAAGTTCTAAGTCCATTTTCTATCTTGATTCCGCTTTTGCCAGACCAAAAGAAACCAGGACATAGGAGGAAAACGAACAAATCCCAAGACCCAAAAAAACACCATCGACTAAACAAAAACAAGGGGGCCCCATTTTGTTCCAAAATAAAATGGGGTGGTTATGCAAGTCATAACACTAGTTATTCCACATATGAGGTATATGATGCATGTAAAACTACAAGTTGAATCAATGATTATTCACTTTTGTTGAGCATTTCTTGTGTTATTTCCATTTTGTTAAACTCTAAGCTACATGGTTGGAAAGTCCTTTCTAGACCCTCCATATCTGACTGCACCAAGTGGTATCAAAGTGAGTTTGTGAATCTTGAGATGGCATTCCTTGTGGTTAGCAAATCGCTGACCTAAGGTAGACTACATGTGTTTTCAACTAATCACCAATTGTGAGGCAATTGAAACCTTATAGCTAGATCGTCAAATTGAGGCAGTTACACCCAATCCAAGGGGAGAGATGCCACCAAGGAGAACACCTACAATGAAAAATGTTGCGGGATGAATGGATGAAAGGTTGGAAGTGATAAGAGCAATGAGATTTCAATTGGATGTTGTAGAAGAAGATAGAAGAAGAGGTCTAATCCCTAGACATGCGAATGAAAGTGATGATGATGAATTAGATCATGTTGTAAATTAGGATGAAGAAACCCTAGAAGAAGAAGAAGATCATGTAAAGATGTTAAAAGCTATTTCCAAGATTTTCAAGCAACCTAGAATTGAAATTTAAAATTACGTGAGAAATTGAAACCCTAAGGAATTGATTGATTGGATCAATGATATGGAAGAATACTTTGAATATGAAGAAATTGAAGATCTAGAAAGAGTAAGATTTGTAAAAACTAAGTTGAAAGGACATGATGTTATATGGTGTAAATAAGTTCAATTATATAGGAATAGAAGAGGAAAAGATAAAATCATAAAGTGGGATAGGATGGTGACAAAGTTGAAGAATCAATTTATACAAGTTGATTATGAGCTTGAATTGTTGAAAAGATTACAAAACTAGAGGGAAAAGGGGGGATTTATGAAGGAGTATACTGAAAATTTTTACAAGATGATCATCAAAGTTGGACATAGTGAAGCAAGAAAAGAGAAGGTTGTGTGGTACATCAATGGAGTAAGAAAAAACATCCAAGAATAATTGAGTCTAGTGAAGATGACAACAGTTGAAGAAGCATACCAATGTGTGTTGAAGGTAGAGGAAAAGTTGAAAAAAGATTTTGAACAAAGACAAAGAATTCCAAGAGGAAGATTCTAGAGGAGTGGATCATAATCCAAAGGGAGAAGACCATATCCAGAGCAAAACAAGGATGGAAAACCCTACCGAAGTGAAGAGAAGGACAATAATTCATACCGCAAAGGAAAAGAGGACAAAAATTTCTACCACAGTGATAGAGAAGGTCATAATTCCTACCACAATGATGGATATAGGAGAGATGAACAAAGATTTGTGACGATACCATTCAAAGGGATTTGTTTCAAGTGTGGAGGTGAAGGACATGGAGAATTTGAATGTCATTAGGGAAGTACCAGTAAAAAGACTGAGCATACCAGAAGAGTAGCTTATGTGGATGAAGAACCTATTGGATCCCCTAGTTGAGTTGGGAAGCTGGAGAAAGGTGGGTCATTAGTAATGAGGAGAGCTTTGATACATGAAGAAGTGGTTGAAGAACCATGGCAAAGAAAGAATTTATTTATAACAAGATGTAAATTTGAAGGTATGTAAAGTTATCATTGATAGTGGTAGTATTAATAATTTGGTTTCAAAAGAGATGGTAACCAAGCTGAATTTGAAGAGATTGAAACATCCAAATCCCTATAAGATAGTATGGATTCAAGATGAACATAAGATCTTGGTAAGTGAGCAATGTTTGGTGAAATTTCATATAGGATCATGTAATGGAAGTGTTGTGGGATATTATGCCCATGGATGCATGTCATTTATTATTAGGAAGACCATGGAAATATGGAAGGAAATCAATTCATGATGGGAGAAAAAATACCTATACTATGACTACAAATGGTAAAAGAACCATATTGACACCTTTGGAAGAAGAGGACAAAAAGGAAGCTTATGGTACGACTAGACTATTTTTGGTATATGGGAGAAAGTTTTTGAAAGGTTTGAGACATGAGTGTTGGTGTGAATGGGGTTATTTCCTAACTAGTTATTAGTGAGGACCTATTCACATCATTATAAGTTTACTTAGGAGTTAGCTTCCTAGGTGGAATTTCTAGAAATTAGTAATAATGGGGCCGTGTCTCATTAATTAGCTTATAGTTATCTAGGCATTTAATATTTCACTCATGCATTTAAAATTATGCATTAGGCATTTAATGTTTGCATCCAAGGTGGTTATCCTACCTCCTCTCACCTTGCCTATATATACAAGGTGCTTACATCATCTCAAAGATTCTAGATCAATTCATCATAGATCATCATTTGATCAAATTTTCTTCATGCTCATGATGCATCACTTTCTTGTTCATGGGTATGTGCAGGATAATGATGGGCCAAAAAGTGGCAATATGATGGGTATGTGGCTGATGACTTTTTTTTTACCCAAAATTGATGAAACGAAAAGGGTTTTTAAAGGAGGTTCTCAGATTTCCAAAAATATAAATTATGTTTTCCTTTGAATTTAATAAGTAATTATTAATCATTTTCTATTCAAATTACTTAAAGTCCCATTGATAGGCTGATTGAAAACATCTATAGATTTCAAACGATATCACATTTTTGAATCCAAAACATGTATCACATTCTATGCTTTGCATACTATAGGATTAAAAAGAAAATTAATTCAGCAAGTTTTGACAAGTTAAGGTGGTCATTATTTGAGTTTTTATATTTTTTAAAATTTGTAATAAAAATTTATAATTAATTATTTACTTGGAAAAAAAATACAAAAAAATATGCATCACATCGGGACACATGAGTCTCTACTTATATCTAAATCTTATAAAAATATTATCATTTTATTGTGGTTAGGGTGGTTAATAGACACTTGTTATTTTTCCCCTAAAAATTTAAGTACTACTACATTGAAATTTCAACTTTTCACCAAATAGATTTTTTTTAATTTAGAACAAACCTAGTTATTTAGAAACTACATTCAATTTGCTACAGATTATATTCTTACATATTTTTGAAATAATATAGATAACTTATTCAAATTTTTACGTCAAGTTTCCTAACTCTGATTTTTCTGAATTTTTTGCCACTTAAGGGCCTGTTTTTTCCATGATGATCCTACACATACCCTCATGTGTATGGTTTGTTTCTTGGTTGATCCTTTGAAGTGTGCACAACTTCATTTGGATTATTGTCCATTCATATTTCCAACATGGTATTAGAGCTAATGCCATGCAAAGTCCATCTCATATTAGGAAGTTGAGTTGAGGGTATTTTCATTATAGGTTGGAGGGTTTGCATTTCAGGCTAGTTGCCATCATCTAGGAGGTATCTAATTTCTAGAGTAGTTTGGGTCAGGTTTGGCCCTTCCGTTGCGTGCAGAAAGCCCAAAACCCCCCATTTTCATATAAAATACTTCATATTTTAAAGTAAATTTAATTTTTGGCAATTTTTCAAAAAAATTGAGTGATTATCTTAAATTTGATGGCCAAATGACCGTCACGGAAGCCCCCTTGTGTCTTAATTAGGTATATTTCTTAAAATCATCATAACTTTTGACTCGGGTATCAGATTTTCAAAAATTAGATATCATCAAAAATCTAGTTTTGAGCACTTTCTAGTGGTGTAAGTATTATTATCATATTTTACTACTAGAATGTTTTATTCTAGCTTGAAGTGAATATTCCCTTTTGGACTCCTAATCTTGTATCTTTTCACCAATTTTTTGGATTCTAGAGATTCCAATGGAATTACAAAGGTGATTCAGAGTTCTTTCATCTTGACCTTTCACTTTTTTTAGATTCAAACCCAAGTACATTCTATTGAGTTTTTGCAATTTGAGGCATTTACTTAATATTTTGGATATAATACAATTTGGAGAAGGTTTATTTTCATTGAGAGGCTTCATTTTAAGTTGTACGTCATATTTGGGAGTTTCTATTTGCTATTGAAGGTCAATGTCTATAATTTTGGAGATCTATCATAGTTTATTATGGGGTTTTCATTACATCCTTCCTTGATAATGTTGGAAAGGGGAAACTATAAACAATGGAGAGATTGCATCATAAACCATCTCCAATCATTTCAATTATTGCCACATTTGTATGGTTTTGTTCCCCCTCTAGATAAAAGTATCCAAAAATTTTCTTAGAGTTGTAGAAGGTATGATGTCTTAGAGGTTATTGCAATGCATGTTGATGATGATGATTGTCCTCATACTCTTTGGAATAATATTTGAGAGCTATATGGAGATCCTAACACTCCACCATTCCCCAATTATCATGATTCAGAATGTCATGTGCCTCTTCATTCTACAGACAAGATACCCTATGATCATAATACTCTGCAGGAGTTTACAGATTTGGAATAATTTGAATCTTTAGATGAGGATGTCAAGGGTTCTTCAAATGTTTCTTCTCCATCAGAGATAGATGATGTACCTTCACCTTCAATAATTCCTTGTACATAGTCATTGATTAAGGCTTCCATCATTCCTATTCAACAAGACCATTCATTTTATGTTGGTGATTAATTGAAAAATTCAGTTGATTCATTACAACAAGTATTTGATTGTTTTCATGATTGGGATTCTTATTTGAAAAAAATTAAATCCTTGTTTAAAGAGTCTCACATTTCACATATGGACACATTTGAGGGGTTATCTCTATTATTTGATGACAACCCTTGTACAAATTTTGTCAAACCATCATGGTCTTTGGATCTCAAGTTCAACATTAGTTTCTGCATAGTCTTGGTTTGTCACCTTCTTCTTTGATTGGGCATGTACCTAATTTGATTGTGGCATCTTCATCTTCAATGGAAAAGGAGACACATGAGTAGTTTTCAGAGACAACATCATCATTATCATACATATGGATCCCTCTTCCTACCAATTCCTATTTGGAATGGGTAGAATTCTTGCATTTGTACTTGGTTTTGTTTCTTCCAAAAGGGAGACAAGTTATTTTTTGACATTAGATTATGTTTTGTCTTTGGGCACTTACCATTTTTGCAGGCAATTACACATTATGGGTAGGCTATATAGTCTCTTTATTTCCCTCTTATGGGGGGCTATTGATTATATTGTATTCTTGTGATGGATGTAGCTCTTGGGGGCTATTGATGTTTGTTGGCACTCATAGTTGTTTCTCTTGATGTCAAAGACACACAAAGGTATTTGTATTTGATATGACATGAATACAAACATTTTAGTTAGTATGAGAGTGCATGATCATGGAATTTGAATAACACTTGATGACAATATGGCAATACTTTATATAGGTTGATGGCATATTCTCAAAGGTTGATGGCATATTCTCAATAATAGTCATTTGATTCACATGTGTTTTTGAATCTGCACCTAGATGGCATTGTCAGTAATATAATAGTGGGCAGTTTGGTTTGTCACAATGACAGCTTGGTTGGTTCCATAAGTCACTATTACAATGAAATTGGTGAGTTACACTTTGACTTGCATAGTATATGACACATGACATATGTGCTTAGCAAATTTTTATTTTTGATGAAAAAGACAAGGTTCAAGGTGATTCTTCCTAAGGACAAGGTTGTGTTCTTTTTTATATTAATTCCAAGGTATTTGAAATTAAAATGGAAAATAAAATCCCATCAATAGCATTCATGCCTTATGGCATAAAAGGCATATCTTAAATTTTTAGTGCTCATTTTATCATTTTCATTTTACAAAGTTTAGCTCAAAAGCTCAAACTATGGCATGAACATTCAATTAGGGCTTCTCAACCATGTGAAGTGGTTTGAATCTTGGTGTATCTTCAGCATTTTTTGTGTGATAGTCGATAGAGAGTGATATGGCGGTTATGGTTTTCAATGGTGAGCGCATTCATAACCTGTATCCTTACTCTCTATGATATTCAATTAAACTGGAAATGGTGTTGGTCATGGTCACATTGTTTTCAGAAATTGTTGTTGTGTATATAGTTGGTTGTAGTGTTTGTGCTTAGGTTTCCTCTATTATATTTGTGATTTTCCATCTTATGCACAATGGTTTATTATGTCGACTTAGGGTATCATTTATGTTCAATTTTTTTTATTGTGTAGATCTTGGTCTATCTACAACAAGGGTATGTCTATTCTTTATCTCACGAGTTTATAGTTTTTAAGTCTTCAAGAACCTACTGTTAGGGAATATTATGATCATATCTTGTGTTATTCCCTATTATTGCTTACAGCATGGAGTGTTATAAACATGTTTGTAGTTTGTATAATGAAATACAAGGGTTATTTTTGTAATCATTCAAAGGGTTTAT
This sequence comes from Sequoia sempervirens, assembly GCA_007258455.2. Classification (NCBI taxonomy): domain Eukaryota; kingdom Viridiplantae; phylum Streptophyta; class Pinopsida; order Cupressales; family Cupressaceae; genus Sequoia; species Sequoia sempervirens. The sequence continues at coordinate 24,757 of VDFB02197324.1, forward strand.
TGTTTTTGGTTTGCAAGTTACCCACTACAAGGGCACGGGGTCTAAACCATTTAGTAGATTTGTTAAGAGTCTATGAATAGGCCATGTCTTGTTGTTTCTGGTGTCAACTTGGGGACTTGGGTTAAATGTGACATTTGATTTTTTCTTGTGTCAAAAGTACACACACAACTTGCATATTGTATCAACCATGGTAAAAGGAAAGTTAAAGTTGGTTGAACACAAAAGCATCTCAATGACACTTCAGAGGCAATTATGAAACAATTTGAATAGATTTTGAAGGTTACATTTGATAGTTTTAATGTGTCATAGATGGTAGCATTATAAGTACTATTGATTGTTTATATAAACAGTGATTTATCACTGCTATTTGTTCGGTGCTTTTCATAGAGTTATCATGCTAAATATGTAAACAAAATTTTGTAATTGAAGTTTTGCAAACATGATGCAAAACAATTTGTATAATTGATATATCTTATATTTTAGAGATTCATGTGAATGAATCTTTAAGATATTAAATGTATTAGTGTGAAAGTGAAATATGATTTGTAGAGAAATAGAGTGATCCTCTGTAGTTGAATTTTTTATTGAGAAATGTAGGATGAAGTTAAAATGGTCAAGTCAATGAGACATATTGATCATTTCCAGTGAGGCAGATGTTTGTATGCCAGTGAGGCAAATGTGTGTATTTCAGTGAGGCACTCTTGTAACCAGTGAGGTTCTTTGGTTAGTGAGGCCATTTTTGTCAGTGAGACATTGCTTTATTGCTAGTGAGGCATTTGAAATCTATTGGTGAGATCGTATTCCCAATAAGGCATTCTAAACAAAAAAAAATAGATTAAGCCTATGAGGCATCATTTCTAGAGTGGTTTTTTATCCCTAGAGGGTTTTCCACTCATCAATTTTTTTGTCTCGTGGTCTCATTGTTTTGATGTTTTAATGTTTCATGATTGTGATCATCTTTGGTTTTCTTGACTATTTCTTATTTCAATTCTTTAATGATTGCATTCAATTCACAAATGTATCTATCATTGAAATATTAAGAGCATAAATTATTCAATTCCTTTTTCAAGGAAAAAGTTAAAGTTTGTCTAAGACACTGATTCACCCCCCCTCTCGGTGTCTTCGTCACTCCAACAATTTTGATACCTCCTTACATCAGTTCTATCACTTGTACATGATTTGCATTGCATCTCTTTTTTGGAGAGGAGTTTTGTCCCATGATGTTTTCTCCTAAATACTTATTTTGTGAGAGATTAATTTCATTGATTAGTTGTACATGGGTAGCTAGCATGGCCTTTTTGTTGGGACCCATATTGCATTTGCATCATTTGTATAATAACTACAGTCCCTAAGTTGCACTTATGGGGGGGTGTTGGTGTGAATGGAGTTGTTTCCTAACTAGTTATTAGTGAGGACTTATGGGTAAAAGCACAAAGCTATGTCACACTTTTAGCCAACTAAATAATTCTGAGCAAAAAAAAATTGATCAAAAATGTTTTGGGCAAATAGGTTTCAGCCAAAACCACATGGCCTATACGTTGCACACAGATTTTCGGCTAAATATGTTTCGCCTAAATCCAAAAAAAAAAAAAAATTCCCTTTGTCGCTTTGAAATTAGCTTATTTTATATGCATGGTTTCGATAGAAAGGGTTTCGATCAAAACCCTTTCTATCAAAACTATCTATGTGGCATCCTAATTGTTAGCCAACTCAACTTTTTTAGAATTTTCTGAAACTTTCAACTTCAACTAAGTATTTCTTCAGTCAGAATGATGTTTCTAAAAAAAAAAAAAATACCCTTTTTGTAGAGCTCGGAGTGGTGAATCCAAATATATGTATTTTTTAAATATTTTGATTAGATTTAATATATTTATTTTTAAAATAATGCAAGTAGGTTGTTAAAGTTAAAAAAGAGGTTAATTAGAAATTTTTAAAAATAGTAAAAAATATGATTTTTTTTTTTTAAATATATGGTGTACTAGAGGAGAGAGTCCTCTTAAAAAGGGTATAATTTTTTTTTAAATGATTAAAAAAATAGACAA
>VDFB02197325.1:0-14380 GCA_007258455.2 Sequoia sempervirens
TTGTTTTGACATGTTTTGATCATTGGAAAAGGGACGCCATGATTAGAGGCTTCAATTGACTGCTGAATGAAGTCTCTCCGAGTTGTATGTGAAGAGCTACGTCCATTTTGGCGAATTTCTTACCTGCTAGTCTGATTTTCTGTGTTTATTGTTTCTAATCAGACTTGAAGTAATTCTGATTTTTTTATATTTAGAGGCTAAAATCTGATTGTAATCATTGTAAAAGAGTTAAAGATAATGTCCTTAATCATTGGTTGTATTTGGCCTTCTTTGTGAGATGTTTGTAGCTGAGAATTCATTTATTGTAAGGTTGGTTAGTAGTACTAACAGTCATTTATTTATTTGCTGCAATTAAGTTTTGTATTTAGCTCCCACTGGATAAGTGGTTGAAGCATTTAAATTTCAGCACATTAAGTTTAATAAATTCCCCCCACTGAACAAGTGGTAGTGAGGATTAAATGGTCAACTTGCAGCTTCATAATTGTAATATCTTCACTCCCGCTGAATAAGTGGTTGAGCTCATGGTCTATTATCCGTCTACTTTGTATTTCAAGCATTTTACTTTTCATCCATGGTCGGCTAGTCGCCTAATAAGCATTGTAATTTCATTTACCAGTTGCTAACGATCCCCAACACCGTATGCTCTCACCTCGTCCACACTAGGATCTCGGTGATCAAAAGATGGAGGGTTACTTTCCAAGCTGGTTTATATTTGGAGCTAACACTAATAGTGGTGTTTGTGTTGATTAAAATTGAAAAAACATTAAGGGGGAATATTATAGTGTAATGTCCCCTTCTCAGTGATGATCTCTTTGTGGACTGATAGCCTATCTCGAAAATCTATAGGCTTCTCAGATGTGTAAATTAGGGTTTCCACTTTCATAGGTGGTTTTGAAGGCTTGCATGTATGAATTTTTGATGCATGTTTGGTGGTTTTTTCTGGGTTTTCAAAGAGCTTCAGAATGAGGTAACATGCATCAGTTTCTAACAGCCTTCCTGGAGACTTGCTATTTATAGTAAGTTATGTTTTCTGCTCAGTTTGACTTTTTGTTGAGTTTGTAGTGAACTTATTATTTTTGGTACTTGCTATTTTTAGTAAGTTTATTTTTGGCAGTGACATTATCAGCAGCTCAACTCAGATCATCATGCTATTTCTAGCAATTTGGCAGAATCAGTTTTGGGTGTTGGTTTTAGTTGCTTCTTTGGACTGGGTTTCAACACTTAGTCAATTTTATGTTTTGAGTTTGTACTCTATGCCTAGGCAATGACTTTAAAGTTGGTTTAAAGTTGGGGCCATAAAGTGGACACCTCATTAATGCATTTAAATGTTTTATTTAAGTTTTAATATTTTCTCAAAGTGGGACGACTTGGGGAAGAGCATAAAGTATTTAAAATTATTTTAAAAGAAAAGGCATTTGATATGGATGTCCCTTGGAGAAGTTGAAAAGTTTCTTGGCTGGAGTTATAGGTTGCTTCAATCGCTCATTTGTGCTTATATATTGATGCTTTGCTAAGAGTTGAGGATCTTTTGGAAAATTCATAATATTATTTTACTGAACTAAGTTCAAACTTTGCTACGAGGGTTGTGTGCCTTCTAGCTTTTCTATACCATTCTTCAGGCCTGAAACTATGGCTTTCTAGATGGTGACTGAAGATCACGCTTCATTCAGGAGTGTTGATAGATCTTAATTTCTGATTTACTAAATGCAGGTTGCTTGTATAATCTGTTTGTACTGCTAAAGAAGTGGATGGCTGAAGCGAATTTATGTTCATAGCTTCACCCCTTATTTTTATTTGGTTCTGGGTATTGGGCCATGCTGTTTTTCTGTGGAGGGCGCCCAGTCTTGCAAAGAATCAGATTTTATTACGAGTTTCTGAGTTTTTAGAGGAGGTCGACCCTTCTTGGAGGCCGTACCATCTCTAGCAAGTTGCATTGGGATTCGTGCCAATTTATTAGTGCTGTTTTGGCACGTTTTGATCATTGGAAAATGGACTCCATGATTAGAGGCTTCAATTGACTGCTAAATGAAGTCTCTCCGAGCTGTATGTGAAGAGCTACATCCATTTTGGCGAATTTCTTGTGTTGGGTGAAAATTATGTAATCAGCTTTTCGATAGATTACACAACTTGGACTTCAGCCACAGCTATGTGAGATGTGAATCTCTCCTCTCAGAAAGGGGAGGCGCCCTTCTTACTGCTAACAGAAGCAATAGTAAATCAAACAAGTAATTACAAAATGTACACAAAATTCATGGAGTGGGGGGGGTGTGTTACATTCATCCTTCTCTCTTTTTTCAGAGAAGATGTTTACAATGCTTCACCGTTGGAAGTTCAGAATTCTTAATAACCTAAAACTAACAACTAGCAGTAATACCAATAGCTCTATCACAAGATCAATGATAGAGATACCGAGTGATTAATAACAAACAAATAAAGAGTAAAAGGAAGCTCACGAAGGCACAGGTGAGTTCGTAGCTTTATCAGTGTTGGATCTGTGTAGACGTACCGTTTGCTACGTTAGAAGCACAAAGTCTTCTAAGACGCAGCAATTCCTCGAATCAGCATGAACGATTACAAGCACAAAGTCTTGTAGATCATCCAACAAAAGTATCAAATAGCACGAACGATTACAAGCACAAAGTCTTGTAGATCCTTCGACAAGAGTATCCAAGAGTATGAATAATTACAAGCACAAAGTCTTGTAGATTACTCAACCAGAACATGCAAGAGCATGAACGATTACAAGCACAAAGTCTTGTAGATCATTCAACCAATGATAAACAGAAATACAAATGCAATCTAAATAATAAATGTAACACAAAGTTTACATAAACTAATTAGAGTCCTTCAGATTCTTCAAACTAATCACTACCAAATAAGATCAACTCACAAAAGTCTCCCGAGATCAGCGCCAAAGGGTTTGGCTTACGATCCTTTCTTTATGTCGGATCTCATTCACAAAGCATGAGCATGAAAGTTTCACAATTTTGCTTCAAAAAGGGTAGCACTTCGTTGCAAAATACTAAAGGATCCATTTACAATGAAAATCCCTCACATTATATAGAAAGAGGGATGAGCAAAATAAGGAAAGAGATTGAGAAAATTAAGGAAAGTTAGGTGAGCGATTTTTGGAGATCTCACCTAGCTTTGACCAAAGTCAAAGTGTAATTTGTTTTCAAAATATTACATCTTTGGACTTGGTGTAATTACAATTTACAAAATGACATTCGAAAATGTCGAGAAATATTTACAAGATCGTAAAGGGATGCAGGAATGTCTGGCTCTTGGAGAGCGGGGAAGCTTCTTCATGTTTTGCTTGAAGCCGGAGTCTTCATACTTCTTCTGGTCCTCACGCATGAACTTTTATTTGGATGAGACCAGGATCAAAGGGACATCACCTTGAGGATCACTTGGCCAATCACGGAAGCGCAAGGATGGTAGATCAATGAGCGTTAGCACAAAAAGTAGCATTGGGAAGCGTGAAGCAAGAAACGATGTTGAGCAAGCATGAAATGAGCAACTAGGCACAGAAAACGATGCGGGAGCGAAGAAATGGGGTCCGGAATGGAAATAGAGCAATTTTGAAGAGACTAGGTTAAAAACTGCCAAAAGTGTAAAGGTGTTAAAATTCACCACCATTGCACAAAAAATGACTAAGTCTGGAAGAGAAGTGTAAAGGTGCTAAAATTTAGCACCATTGCACAAAAAATGACTTAAGTCTGGAAAAAGATTGTGAAAAGTGTAAGGGCGCCAAAATTCAGCGCCCTTACATTTTGGAGATTTTACATTTGATGCAAGAGCGCTAAATTTTAGCGCTCGGGGATTTTAGACATGATTTTGTAAAACATATGTAATGGCGCCTTTGGGGGTTTGTAAATATTTGTCTCAAGATGGAGCTGCCATTGAAATTGGAGAATAAAGAGAAAGCAAGGGTAACAACTTACAAAGATGAAACGCAAAAAACGCTGGAGAAGAACTTCGAATTTCCAAAACACGTGATTGCGGCTTGAGAAGAACTCGCCCAGCAAGAAGAAAAGGAGAACAAAGACCATAAACAATGAAAATGGCGAAATAAAACACTTTTAAGTGAAAGAGAAAATCGAAAACCTAACTCAAGTCGAGCAATAAATTTAGGCACGAAAAGTGGCACGATTGACGAAAAATGCGAAAATCATGAAGAAACGTGTCAGGGCCAAAAAAGTCTAAGTGTCAGGAAAAAGTGTAATGGCGCTAAAATTTAGCGCTATTACATTTTTTAGAAATTCACTTTTATGCAGGGGCGCTAAAATTTAGCGCCCTTGCACTTTTCATACTTAGCCAAATTTTGGCTTCAGAGCAGGAGCGCACTTTTTCAGTGCCATTGCATTTTTCGCAATTTGCTAAGTACAAACAGTGAGACTTCGCGAAGGAGCTCGTTTCGAAGGTCTCGAGGTGAACATGTGGTGGACGTCTGAATTGACTATTCGAGGCTTCGAAACGTGATTTCTGAGGTAGTTTGAAACCACTATGAAAAGGCGTGACTTGAAACTCAATGAATCCTGGGAACGGGACAAGTTCTCTCTGAGGGGGTTATCCGAACGAAATGCTGCTAGATCTGTGATAACCCACCGGCCGATTGTGGTTTATCGCTTCTAATCGTGACGAAGTAATTCTGATTTTCTAATATTTAGAGGCTAAAATCTAATCGTAATCATTGTAAAAGAGTTAAGGATAATGTCCTTAATCATTGGTTGTATTTGGCCTTCTTTCTGATATGTTTGCAGCTGAAAATTCATTTATTGTAAGGCTGGTCAGTAGTACTAACAGTCATCTATTTATTTGTTGTAATTAAGTTTAGTATTGAGCTCCCATTGGATAAGTGGTTGAAGCATTTAAATTTCAATACATTAAGTTTAAAAAATTCCCGCCATTGAACAAGTGGTAGTGAGGATTAAATGGTCAGCTCGCTGCCTCATAATTGTAATATCTTTGCTCCCATTGAATAAGTGGTTGAGCTCGTGGTTGGTTATCCGCCTACTTTGTATTTCTAGTATTTTACTTTTTATCCATGGTCGGCTAGCCTCCTAGCAAGCATTGTATTTTCATTTTTCCAATTGCTAATGATCCCCGACACTGTATGCTCTCACCTCTCCCACAATGGGATTTTGGTGATCAAAAGGTGGAGGGTTACTCTCCAAGATGGTTTATATTTAGAGCTAACACTAACAGTGGTGTTTGTGCTGATGAAAAATCGAAAAAGTTAAGGGGTAATATTACATGCAATGCCTTAAATCTTTCTTCACATTCCCTTTCAAACTTCTCGAGCTCATCTAACCTTGACATGTTTTTAGTATGGATGTCAGTAGCTCAAAATGTGAAATTTGTTTGATGGGTTGTATGAACAACATGGATAAGCATCTCCATAATGGAGATCTTCCTCTCCACTCATTGAGAGGGCATGTGGATTCATGAAAGGTGGCAAGTTGAGCTTCCTGCAACATAATGTTTGCAAAAAGTTGCTATTTTTCTTGTTTAAGGTGATACAATTAATATGTTTGACTTCTTCAGTGTATGCCATCTTGGGAAGAAGAGAATATTGGCCAATATTATATGTTTCTTCATTTAGAGAACTTATGCTAAATTTTATACATCAGAGTATTTATCCATATTCATCATATCAAGAAGCATACAATTTCTTTCCAATTGAGCCTCTTGTAGTTCAACAATTTCCAACTGTTTTAGTTTCTCCTCTCTAAGTTTTTCTATCAATTCATCTATTGTAATATCCACCCCAAAAGATTTCAATTTTGCACCCGTTAGCGTTAGCCAAAATAACAATGATAAATAACTGAATTAACTACCTTACACTTTTTGATCACCCAGATCTCGATGTGGGCAAGATGAGAGCATATGGTGCAAGGTGTACATTGCATTAACTAAAAGCAACTACTTGTTCAATGGGGTGAGTGATAATCAAGAATCAACTAAAAGTAAATACCTTCCTCTTTCTGATCACTCAAAACCCAATGTGGGCAAGGTGAGAGAGTACGGTGGTAAAGCTTACAATTAAGTGCTTCTGAAGTAAACCACTTATTTAGTGGGGTGAGTATGAAATCTCTAAAGCATGATATGAAACCTCTGCTTATTTAGCGGGAATTACAACTAGCAAAGAAAGCATTTGGCGACTAGCCGACTAAACCAAAGAAAGATCCTCCACTTATTCATAGGGCATAACATGAAATTAAAGAAAGCTCGTCCACTTATTCATCGGGAATGCCACTTGTTCAGTGGGGTTAGAAATGACCACTTGTTTAGTGGGGTAAGTAGCAATAAACAAAGAGCAAATCACTGATGGTACTACCAAAACTGTGTTACAATGAGCTCATTACAAATAATTTTCAGAATGTCATAATATGCTGCTGCAATGTGAAAATAATGAGAAACTCTTGGCACAACTCCCCAGAATGAAACCCCAACATGAAACATTGTATTCCCAACAAAGTATTATCAGATATACCTCATGGAATGAACCCCAAAGGACTGTGTCAGGTCTGAAATGCTGCTGCTACAGGTTTGATAAAGAAGGGGCAGCAGTCTAAAACACCAACCACAAGCTGCAAATTGGTCACAACTTCATACCAATCACTCCAACCCAATCTTAAACACCATAGAACCATCAACCTCAACCTAGTAAGCCTAGGCATCAACATGAAGGAAGAGTTTGCAGCCAAACAAGAGTGAACAGCAACATAACCAGCAAGACTACCTTCAGCCCAACTTGTACAGCCTAGCAAGGGGACCGACCAGTTCCATAAAATCAGTCACTTCACCTAAAAGTCTAAGATTTAGCACAAGGGAGTACCCAATGGTGAGAAACCATATCCAACAATACACACAAAAAGTTAGATAGTCCTCCAATCAGCACGTGCAAAACAAATGGTACAACCTAGGGTAGAAATATGCAACCAGCAAACTGAAACTTAAAAGAAATCACTCCAAAATGCTCCCAATCACTGCAAATCAATACTCACACCAAAATATGCATAGCTAGAAAACATCATAATAAGCCAAATCTGAAAATAAGCTGAAAGCCATCACCAATAAGCTCCAATGGCAACTCATGTAGTGAAGCCACACCCACGTCTAGCTAGGGAGTATCTTGCAACTCTGAATCTAGAGCCAACCTTGAGGGTTTTCGTCCTCAAAGCCCAAGGATTCTATCTCCAATCCGACAACACTTCGTTAACTCCAAATTGTATAACCCAAATGAGAGCGTAGAGGGGGTTTAAATAGAAATTAGGGCTCCAAAATTGAAATGCCTTTTCCCTCCAAATGGGACTCCCATGTCAAGGAAAGAATATTTTACTTTAAATTTCACTTAAGTCCTCCAATGTTGGTGTCCACCTTAGAAAGAGCAAGTCCACTTTTTTTAAATCAACTTAAGTCATCAAACCTAGGCATGGAGGTACAAGGGGGACATTTTTGAACTTTATGACTTAAGTTATAATATTGCCTTTTCGAACTCTAGAAATGGTGGATGAATAAACTGCCACGAATAACAGTTCTCACTAATTGAAACTGCCAACCATGGCCAGAATTGGAAACCCTGCATTGTATTGCTGCTAGGACCAAGTGCCCAAAATAGCACTTACTAAAAATAGCAAATTGCTAAAAATAGTGTGTCCAAATGCCATATTAGCCCAAACTAAGATGCACTAAAACTCACTAAAAATAGTAAGTGCTAAAAATAGGCATTGCTAAAAATAACAATACTGTCCACCAAGGATCTCAAAAAACCTAGAAAACACTCTAGCAACCCTCTACAAATGTACTTGAAAGTGTTGGCAAGAATCCTCCAAGAATCTTAGAATCCCCTAAAATGCTTCCATTTAGCCTACGGGACTCCAAAAATAGGCTAACGGTCACAGGAAAGCTTAGGGCTGAGAAGGGGACATTACATCTATATTGTCACTATTATCATATGATTTGCTGGGAAAAGAGGAAAATTGATAAACATGATATATAGTACAATATGCATCCATGTCCTTTCTACCAACAACCTTATCCTTTCTTTATAATGAGACCTACAAATTTCTTCATGTATTCTAATTATGTTGCTATTTGAATCTTCAAAAGTATACAAGTGCTGGTTTCTAGAATCAATGCATGAAATATTTCTACTCGTAGAACTAACTTCTAAGATTTGAGAGGTGTGTCTGAGTGACTTACCATTACCTAGAGTTTCCCATGATGGATGTCTTCATGTACTTTTTGAAACTGCATTTTCACCTTGCTGGTTTTTGGACTGCCTTCTCCTTTCCATCTCAAAAGTCTACTAATTTATTTGTTGATTTTTGGGTTGATTGAAACATAGTCGCTACTCTTCACTTGGAAGAGACAAAATGTTTTCTAGTAGCTGATAACTTAGATACCAAACAAGAAAACTTCCCTTTTTTGTGTTGCAGAGGTCTGCAAAATGCTAGAATATCATCCCCAGTAATGAAGCCAATTTGTTGGTGTAAGTTGACGATATGTCAAACTTACCCAAACACGAATTCATTGGATAAGATTGGCAATGAAGTTGCACAGGTTTTCAAAATATGCACTGGGCTCATGTTTCACTAGTACGGACTAATTTAATCAAATCCCCGACAACGATGCCAATTTGTTGTTGTAAGTTAATGGGATGTCAAACTTACCCAAACACAAATCCATTGGATAAGACTGGCAATCAAGTTGCAAAGGTTTTCAAAATATGTATTGGGCTCACACATCAACAACAACGATGGCAATTTGTTGGCATAAGTTGATTGGATGTCAAACTTACCCAAACACAAATCCATTGGCTAAGATTGGCAATGAAGTTGCAAAGGTTTTCAAAATATGCACTTGGCTCACACTTCATCGACAATGACTAATTTAATGAAATCCTTGGAAATTTAATCAAATGCCTGACGACACCAATTTGTTGGTGATTTGAGTTGTAGGTCCCAAATCCCCTAAGGTTGGATAATCTCCCAAGTGCTAGGGGTGTCAAACTTGGGGAGAGTATTGTGAAACCTATGCTCAGGTTGAACAATTGAGAATCAATTATTGAGGTGGGTAAGATCTTCACTCTTGGCTCTGCAAGACCAAGGGGGGTTTCCCTAAGGTGCTGTAATAGATATCACCACAAAAGCAAAACACTCGCCCTAACACAAACCATATCCATTGCAAAGTGGACCCCTATTTTCAATTGTCACTTTGTGCCTATATGTTGGCTTGGGGAATTCAAGGTTAAGCACCTTATTAAACAAATGATTTGCCACATAAATGTCAATGAATGTGTTTTATAATAGCCCCCTACAATGTTACATACATTTAGGCATGACACTTGGAACACACTAGAAAAGATAAAGTTAAAAAAATGTTTATATTGATTTGTTTTGAGTGTGTAGAGGATGATGGGGAGAAGGAGCCAGTAACAAATCGGTGTCTTTATTTAGTTGGGAAACAAAGTCTTTGAATTCATACAAAAGACAATAACTAAAACTAAGGTGATACCTTAATCAAAACACCATAAAAGACTATCTTTCAAAATGCACAAGCAAGTTGAGCTCTACACATACATTCAAAAGAGCAATTAATAGTTGCAAAATATTAGTGAGTCAACTTAGTAATCCATGAGCATGCCCATACATTTCCTTTATTGTTTTGAAAAGATACCTTGCAAAAGCTTCACAAGGATTTTACAATCGTCTGGTTGGCTAACTAGACAACACACATTTAGAAATGCACACCATACACATGGAGACACTAATGAAGATTGATTCTACCATTAATCATTCAATCTACAAAGGTTACAAATGCTTATTACAAATTTGGGATGAATCCAGATCATTACAATAGAAAAATTACAATACCCAAACCTAGAAGCTATGAACCCTTTGGTTCAGCTATTCAATTTTTTCTCTCTACTACCCTCTTCTCCAATCTAGTGTCATCCTCCTGTTGCAGAAGTGAAAAGGACGTGCATATACCAAATGCAGGTCACTTAGAAAGAGAAATGTGTTGACTTGCACGTGGATCCTGAAAATCTGCAATCCTTTGTAGTAATAGGCGATGGCCATGTCATAACATCAAAGAACTCCATTTTGTGTCCTTGAAATCAGGTCTAATCATGTCCTGATGTACCTGTAGAGTATGTGAAACAATTTTCCTTTTGCAGGTGTTGCTTCTAGTCATTAATGGCATCCATGATGTACAAGATAGTAGTTGAAATCAATTCTGGTAGTTGAGCGAGCCACAAAAAACACATTGATGGCGTCCAAGAAAAGTAGGAAAGTAAGTGGGAGATGTCTGTAGAGAAAAACCAAGGAATTTAGGATGTTTTGGTGCTTTGTGGAACCTTTTTGCTTGGGGATGTGTTTGCGAGATTTTGGAGTGCAATCGGACCATTTGTGGGATTTTGTCACTGGACCAGATTCAAAAAAAATTGTCGGAACCACACCTGCGGAAAAAACCCAACCAAACCAGCCGACTTCAAAATTTTCGATGTTCGGTTCGGATGAAAAGTTTTGATGATGATATCAGCCAAAGGGCATGATGATGTCATCATGGACTACGGTGCTTCAAATGGGATGATGTCAACAAGGGACATAGTGATGTCAGCAAAGAATGGTATATGGGAAAATGCAAGTGGTCTGGTTTTGCAGAGAAGACCAACTCAACAATATAAGAATGTGAGTTTTAACAGGTTTAGTTTAGTTGGCTATGGAACCTTTGCAAAAGGGTCAATTACAAAATGATGAGGGGGTGATGATGTTACAAAGGTTAGGCATGTAGAACTTTCCAAGTGAACTCGATGTAGGTTCAAATGCTAATGATCGGGTTCAAATAAGGCTCAAACTTCGACAAACATTTAATTTGACTTATGAATCATTAGGTGTGAGGGAATCTAAGTGAAATGGTTTACAATTTTCAAAAGGTGTAGTTCAGATGGGGTACAGATTTCCGCAAAAGCCATTATGCGAGAAAAGCTAGGTGAAGTGGACATGTGGAAAGGGCAAAGTGAATTGGACAAGTTACATTTGATCGGTGCAGTTTAGACGGCCATTGGGATCCCGCAAGAGGCTTTTAAGTTATGTGGAAGTTTAACTGAATTAGATATGTGGGAAATATCATCTGAATTGAACCTGATAACATTCAAAGGAGAAGTTCACTTGGAAGTCAGGTTTCAACAAAAGGAAGACTTAGTCATTTTTTTCATTTTTTCCCCTTTTGTGGGGACTTTCAATCAAATAGGCCTTGCAAGGAAGACAAAGGGAACAAGACATAGTTTGGATGGACAAGAAAAACTTGCAAGCAAATTTCTGACTGGTTTTGACATATGTCAACTAACTTTCTTAACATTTTCTAACTCTCTTGAACAACACTTCAACATGGAGACCCAACCTAGAAGATGTCTCAGATTGGTTATCAGCAATGGATGAGACAGAATCAAATGTACACTGGAAGAGTAGAAAAAAGCAAAATTTAAGACACATAACAATGGGGTACCATCACAGCCCAAGGTGTCTGGTGTGCAACTTTTGCATCAAGTGTTCATTTTAGCACTTGAGTAAACCAATAATCTTTTTAATAGGCTTTTCAATCTTCTGGATTGAATGATGAGGTTTGTATGAGCCTAAGTGCATTGAAATTAAAATTTGCGAGTTGGGCATTTCTTAGAGATATTCTTAAGTACAAATTTGGTGTTTATATATTGTTTTAAACAAATAGTTTGTATTTTACCTAGTAGGATTTATGTATTTTTGAGTCAGTAGCACCATGGGTGTGCTTATAGTAACCACCTCAAATCACCAATTTCTTAGTGGTGAATGCTTTGCTGATTTATGATGCTGGTTTTCTCGAGAGATTCAACTGTCCACAAAATTTATACTTACAGAGAATTGATTGGATAGTTGTGGGAATGGATATTAACAAAATTCTTTTACTGATAATAAGACTTTTGCAGTCACTAAGAGCATATGAGGCAGACGGGTGCTTCTGGTCAAACTATTTTTGCAAAATTTCTGTTTGTAACTTTGTACTGAAGCCCCATACCATTTTGACTGAAACATGAGAAAGACCATCACATTGAATTGGAGGTATTTGAATGCTTCACTAACCACGCCAGTAGAAAGGTTTAAAAGTTCCCATCAACATTGCAGACTTCAGTAACTTCAAAAAGTTGAAGTTGAACAAGCTCAATGAAAAGAGCTGACTGTGAAAGCAATCAGTTGGAGCTGAGTTGCTGAGTTAGCAACTTTGTATCACTTAGTAGACCTTGGGATAGTGTTTAAGAGAAGATTGTTATTTCCATGATGAGTTTCACAAGGTCTTGCAGACTAAATTCCCTTTTCATCGCCATCATTATAATTTGAACATCACCATCAATCATAAGGATTTCCACAAGCTTGTTATGAGGTCAGATGTATGCATAATTTTCTGGTAAATTGTTGACACGTGTAAGGAAGTTCAATAGACTCATTTGTAAAGGAGTACAGTGAGTTGGATCATTAATGTATGGGTTTGTTTGTTTTCTTTCCTCCAGCATGATTATATTTTGGTTTTTGACATTTTGTTAATCAGTATGCAAATCTATGGCTCCAGTTTGCTTGGCAGATTCTGTCTTGGTTTTTGTTAATCAATGTACAAATCTGTGGGGTTTTAATTGCTAGGAAATTTCATTCTGTCAACTTCCCATTCTAGTGGTTCTACTGTTTGATATTTTTTAATTCAATTAAAATTTCATCTTTGTTGTCTGATGCATAATTGCAGGTAAACGAACTGAGTATAAATAGAGATTTGGATCAAGCTTGGGAGGTTCTTGCAGAGCCTATTCAAACAGTGAGTATTTTTGCACTATTTTATCTGCATGTTGCTTTTATTTTAAAATAACTTTTCAAGATTAATATTATATGAAACAATAGATAAACTAATTCTTGGAAAAGGATCTTTTGGACATTGTCCAGCAGATCAAGGTACAACTTCAAATTTCTGTAGAATTCGCCTAAATTGTTTGCCCTTTGATCTTAGTTTTAACATTGTGCATATAATCTTATTATTGGAACATTGTTTCCCTTATATCAAAATACTTTGTGTGAGCTCATAATTATATACTCATCACATGTTGGTTTATTTTAGCTGGGGCAAGAACACATTGGCATCCTACATGAAGCAACTCCCAATTATTATAGTTGACTAGCTGTCAAACATAGATTATAGAAACATTGAGGTTCAGAGCCAATAGGCGATTCCATTTTTACACTGGCTGTGCTGGGTACAAGTAGTTTTAAAGATTTATGACTAGGTTTGTTAAAGGGAAAAGAAAAAAAAGAGCTGCCATGAAGCACCTGCATGATTCAATGCCTCTATATTTGCAGATCATGCTTGACTTTGTCATCCCCACCTATAAGAATTGGCTTGGCCCCTCTTAAGTTGGATTTCTTATAACTCTTCCTGTAATGTGCCAACCCTTCAATGCAGTAAAAATTTCTAATTTTTTTAACCATACAAGTAAATAAATGTTGCCTACGGAATGTAATTCAAATATTACGTACTACTAGCAAACTAGTCATGTGCAGAACATAGAATAAAACAGTAACGAGAAAGATATCATGTTTGAACGCCAGAAACTTTATTCATTTTCAGAAATATCATGTACAATCTCAGAGTATCACAATGCTTAACAATATAATCATCGGCACACCACTATCTCCCGACTAACCCAACAGACTACATATAATGTTTGGCGGTGGTTAGATAACCAACCGACACGACCTTTCATAACAACATTAACATTAACATTAATCCGAACATGATTACCCGAGGTACATGACATGTATTATTCTTACTAATCTATAGCTTTATTATTAATTGGCCGACTACGACCAACAACAAAGTAAAATATACTGCTAACATCATCCCCCCGACAAAAGAAGTCGTCTTCCAGACGACATACATATAGAAAGACAAGTTCAATGAGAAGTAGGGGGAAGTGAGTGCGTCCCTGGATGCACAGATGATGTCGGAGTAGTAGAAGAATGCTCTGCTTGCTGTCGCCTCACCTCCTCGGTACGTGTGCGAAGCTGCCGATCGGCCAGTATCTCCCTCTCCCTCGCAGCCTTTACCATACGGGCTGCCTCCATCAGTTGGCTTTTTGCCTTCTCCGCCTCTGCACTCTTGGCCGCCAAATCAACAACTTTTGCAGCCAACTGATCCTCCAATGCTTTTACTTGCTATTCCCATGCTTCCTCTTTCTGCTTTGCTTCCTCCTCCAAGGCGGCCACCCGAGGCTCCAAGACTTCCAATCGAGCACCCCTCTCACTGGCAAGCCGATTTTGTTCGGCCAAGTCATTTTGGATGTTCCTTATGGTAG
>VDFB02197326.1:0-11484 GCA_007258455.2 Sequoia sempervirens
CTCTCCCGAAAAGAAGGTGAAAGATGAAAGCTACACAACCACCATGTGGCACATTGTGCATCTTTTTGATGATTCTATTTGAGTGTGGGTGCACCCAAAGTTGAAGACATTTATGCAAGCCAAAAATGGAAATGACTAATGTAGAAAAAGTACTTCCACCCCGGTATCTGTGCATATGCAATGGGTTGAGAGTGCACCAAATGGAAGTTACAATGATTTTTCCCGAGTTTAATGTTGCTCTGCTTATGCATATGCATCATTCCTTCATTACACTTTCATCTAAAAGAGATTCCACTTTTTTTATTACATATGCATATATACATATGCATATACATATACATATATGTATATACATATGCATATGCATATATACATATATGCATACACATATCCAACAATGCTACAAAGTGTAACAACAATTTTGCAGATCTAAGATTGAGTGTAATTGATGAACAAACTAACCATACATCCAACAAAGGCCCAATACAATTCCCCACAGAAAAAAGGAAGCAAGCAAGACACCTATGGGATTGGTGTCTAAAGGTTGTCCAATGGCATGGAAAGAGCTAGAGTCGTTATGGGGAATTGAAAAAACAATATCATGATGAACAATTTATTATAGCAAACTTCAAATAGATGCAGAAGAATGAATATCATGAAACATATTGATATAAGACATATGAGATGTTCCATACAAACAAAATAACCACAAAAATTAACACTTTATTATAAGCAGCTTCAAATAGATCAAGGAAAAAGAAATCCACGAAACATATTGGTGCAAGACAAGCAGTCTATGAAACAGTTGTAAGAGATGTTAGAAAAACACTTAAGAAGCAGACGTAACTAACAGATTGAATGGAAAAAGAATAACATGAAAAAAACTTCGAGAATAGAAGAGGGAAATAACCTATACAGAATTCTATGAAACCAACACCAAAATGGTTGTTTCAATAATGCAACTTAATCAAAGTATTCTTTCCCACACTATGAAACTCAATATTTCATTTACTTCAATCGCCCACATTTACTTTGTCTGCAGCCATCATACAACAATGGTAGAATGCATTAACCCTCATGTGAGAAAACACTTACCATTTAGCTTCCATGTATCGAGGACACCAACTCCACCACTACCAGCCCATGTAATTACCAATCTCCACATCACCACCAAAAAACCTGATCAAGTCACCGTCAACAGGGGCATCTCCAGCGCTGACAAATCCAATTCATGGCTGGGCTAATGAAAAACCCGGTGGAAACTTCAAACAAATAGCTATTTTTCTAATAGTTGTTTTACAATTTCCCTATTTTGTCTATAATATTTAGTGGGAAATAATGTAGCTTGAATTTTGAATTGACAAGCCAACTGTTACATAGAATTTGTTGTTACACCTTGTCTTGATAGTGATAGAATTTCTAGTAAGTAGAAATATGCCGCAAACTCACATCTATACATGCATTTCACTAACCTATTAGAAAAACACTTAACAATCAAAGGAAAATGAGAGGTGTTTCAAAACCCACATTAAATAGAACGTTAAAATATGGAGAATAGAATAGGAAAAGTACAATAAGGGTATGTGCAAGATCATGATGGGCCAAAAAGTGGTGATATGATGGGTATGTGCTGGTATGTGGGTGATGACTTTTTACTCATTATTAAGAACAAAAGGGTTTTAAAGGGATTCTTAGCTTTCCACCAATATAAATTATGTTTTACTTTGAATTTAGTAATAATTATTATTCATTTTCTATTTGAATTAGGAATAAAGTCTGATTGATAGGCTGATTGAAAACATCTATAACTTTCAAATGATATCACATTTTTTTAATGCGAAACATGTGTCACATTCTATGTTGAAGCACATACTATAAGATTAAAAAAATGAATTTCATGAAGTTTTGATAGGATTATGGTGTTAGTCGGTTCTCTGATTTTTTATATTTTTTAAGAGTTGTAATAAAATTTATAATTAACTATTTACTTGGAAAAAATTACAAAAGATGCATCACATGGGACATGGAGTCCTCTACTTATTTCCTAAAATCTTATAAAAAATATTATCATTTTATTGTGGTTAGGGTGGCTAGATAAACACCTACTTCTTATTTTCCCTAAAATTTAAGTACTACTTGCATTGACATTTCAAATTTTCACCAAATAGATTTTTTTTTTAAATAAACCTAGTAGTTTAGAAACTAAATTCAATTTCCTACACATATTCTATTCTTACATATTTTTTTGAAATGTATAGATAACTTATTCAGAATTTTTTACGTCAAAGTTGCCTAACTTTGATTTTTCTAAATTTTTTGCCACTTAAGGGCCTATTTTTTTCATGATGATCCTACACATACCATAATGAATAGTTTGGTATGGGGGAATTTGGAGAATATCATGAGAAGAACAATTTGTTATGGGGAAGTTCAAATAGTTGAGAAAAAAACAATATCATGGAAACATATTGATAAGTGAGAAAAAGTGAAATTAGAAAAGACCTATTAGGAAAACACTTAAGAATCAAAGGAAAATGACAAATGTTCTCAAACCCACATTAAATAAAACTTTAAGATATGGAGAATAGAAGAGGCAAACTACGATAATGAATAGTTTGTTATGGGGAACTAAAAACAAGAATATCGTGAAGAATAGTTTGTTGTGGGGAACTTGAAACAGATTAGGGAAAAATAATATAATGAAACATATTGATATAAGACACCGCCATCCCATGTAATTAGTAAGCTCCACCACCTACATAAATAGACCTAAGCAGTTTGTTCCAGGGACCTTCAAGCAGATCAGGGAAAAAAGAATATCATGAAACATATTGATATAAGGTTTGAGCTATGTTCTTTGTTAATACATATTCAAGAGAAGTAGAGAAATTGTATAAGAGGTGTTAGAATAACAATTATTTTCTACAAGTCATTTTACATGGGTATTTTGCATAAATGATTTGTCTATAATATTTAATGCCAAGCAATGTAGCTCAAATTTACAATTAAGTCTATGGTGTTATATGCATTTTGCATAGATTATTGCATCATATAATTTTTGTCATAACCTAAAGAAAATATAATGAATAAAATATGGAGAATAGAAGGGGAAAACTATGACAATGTTAGTTTGTTATAGGGAACTAGGAAAAAATCTCATGAAGAACAACTTGTCCGCGGGAACATCGAAAGGCGGATAAGAATTTGACCTATTACTTGGCATTACATGGCTATAGACAAATAGAAATCATTAAAGGCTATTAGGAATAACAATTGTATCCACTAAACTAGTTTGATCTCCAATATACTTATGCTTTCATACTAACCATTGGTATGTGTAGGATCATGATGGGCCAAAAAGTGGTAATATGATAGGTATGTGGTGGCATTTTACAAATGGATGAAACAAAATGGTTTTTAAAGGAGATTCTCAATTTTCTACTAAATATCAATTATTCCTTACTTTGAATTTAATAAGTAATTATTATTCATTTTCTATTTGAATTATGACTAAAGTCTGATTGATAGGATGATTGAAAAACATCTACATAGCTTTATTGATATCACATTTTGAATCCAAAACATGCATCACATTCTATGCTTCACATACTATGGGATTAAAATAAAAGATTGAATTTCATCAAGTTTTGACCAATGAGTTAGAGTGAATTAGGACATATGAGTTTTTATATTTTTAAAAGTTGTAATAAAAATTCATATTAATTATTTACTTGAAAAAAATTACAAAAAATATGCATCACATTGGGACATAAGGTCCTCTACTTCTTATAAAAAAATATTATCATTTTATTGTGGTTAGGGTGGTTAGACAAACACCTACTTCTTATTTTTTCCCTAAAATTTAAGTACTCTGCATTGAAATTTCAACTTTTTTAGCAAATAGATTTTTTAGTTTTAAAAAAGCTAGTAGTTTAGAAACTACGTTCAATTTTCTACAAATTCTATTCTTACATATTTTTGAAATAATATAGATATCTTATTCAAATTTTCACGATCAAGAGTTGCCTAACTCTAATTTTTTTTTAATTTTTGCCATAGGACCTATTTTTCCATGATGATCACACTTTTATACCCTTCATATATATATATGGGGAAATTACTCCTATGCTCATCTAAAATTGCTCCTATGTTAATGGGTATAACATCAAAGATGCATAAAGATAACTAAAACAACAAACTAAGGGCGATAAAATTACTAACCCTAACCATATTTTTTGATGAAAGAAAGATTTAACTACAATTACTCTTATGGTAATGCATATAATGCCAAGTTGCCTGAGGATAACTAAAAAATAGGGGCCAAAATTATAACCCTAACTATATTTTTTTTATGAAAGAAATAAAGATTTAACTACAATTTCTCCACCTATAAAGGCGATAATGTCTTTCAAGTCTATAAAATGGGTATAATGCGAAGATATAAACATATAACAGAAGACATTTACAATAAATAAATAATCTACTAAAACACCCATTTAAAACAACTTACTGATTCCAGAGAACAATAATTTTTCAATCTGCTTATCACGATGTGGACCTTACCTCTTGAACAAAGAATGTCCCTAAACGTTGCTCATTGGTCAATAAGGATCGGGAAAAAATTATCAATTTTCCTTCGAACAGATCAAGAAACAAGAATATCATGAATAAAATATGCATAATAGAACAAGCAAACAACAATAATCAATAGTTTGTTATGAGTAACTAGAAAAAAAATTATCATGAATAACAGTTTGTTACGGGGAGCTTCAAACACACAAGGAAAAAAAATATCATGAAACATATTCATACAACACAGATCAATGCAAAGCCACATTAAATAGAACTCCTAAAGCCAATAGGTAGCAATAATTTATGCAAAATGAGTACAACTCCATAGACTTCATTGAAAATTTGAGCTACATCACCTAGAACTAAAATGTATAGACAAATAGAGAAAATGTAAAAGAGAGCATTGGGAATAACTCAATGGCCAAAATTACTAACTCTAACCATATTTTTTGATGAAAGAAAGAAGATTTAACTACAATTTCTCCTCGTAAAACGATAATCTCTTTGTAGTATCCAAAATGGGTATAATGCCAAGATAAAAACATAGAAAGAAGACATTAACAATAAATTAATCATCTATGCAAAACCAGCATAAAATGGGTATAACCCCACAAGCTTCATTGAAAATTCAAGCTACATCACGGCACTAAATATTATAGACAAATGAAATTGTAAAAGAGCTATTAGAATAACACTGAACAACCACCAAACTAAGTTTATCTCCAATATGTTTATACTTTCATACTAACCATCTGTATATATATATGTGTGTGTGTATGTGTGCAATCACTCCTATGTTAATCTACAATTTCTCCTATGTTAATGGGTGTAACAGAAAAGATGCGAACAAATCACTAAAACAACAAATCGAGGGCGATAAAATTAATAATCCTAACCATATTTTTTGATGAAAGATAGAAGATTTAACTACAATTTCTCCTATGGCAATCGGTGCAACGTGAAAGATACACAAAAATAACTACAAACAATAAACAAAAGATGCACATACATAACTAAAACAATAAACCAACGACAAAAAATTAATTGCTCCTATGTTAATTTGCAATTGCTTCTATGTTAATGGGTATAACGCCAAAGATGCATGGAGATAACTAAAACAATAAACCAATGGAAAAAAAATATTAACCCTAACCATATTTTTTGACGAAAGAAAGAAGATTTTCCAACAATTTCTCCATCCATATAGAGCGATAATATCTTTCAAATCTCCAAAATGGGTATAACGCCAAACATAGAAACATATCTTTCAAAGAGGAACATGGACAGCCAGAATAATCATCTATGCAAAATACCACAATAGCAAAATGACTTACATATTCTGAAGAATAGCAGGTTTTCAATCTGGCATAAAACGGTTCAGAAGCCGTAGATTTTTGGAATGGTCTACTATCAAACTAGCCATGGAGTCAAAGGTGATTATTTTTACAATAGTCTACTATGAAACCAACACCACAATGGTTGTTTTGACAATGCAACTTAATCAAGTATACTTTCCCACACTGCAACATTCAATACTGCATTTACTTCGTCTGCCCCCATCGTACAACAACAACATAATGCATTAAACCTTGCACGCAAGCAAACACTTACCATTCAACTTCCACGTATAAAGGACACCACCTCCACCATCGCCAACCCACGTAATTACCAAGCTCCACATCACCACAAAAAATCCCGGTCAAGTCACCACTGGCCGAGACATCTCCAACGCTGGCAAATCCAATTCATGACTAAGCTGATGAAAATCCTAGCAAGAACTTCAAACAAATAGCCTATCGACTAATTGAAAGGAGTAGAGTCTATATTAATATTTTTTTGATTAAAAACTATGAATTGAAGATTATCCATTCAACCAAAATCGCTCAATCTCATTTTCATCCTTGATAACCTTATGATTGTCAATAAACATAATCTGAGTGTTGCTCTTTTCTTTTTATTTTCGTCAGGGAGCAAGTTACTAGTATGCTTATATTGAATTTCAAAGAAAATTTTCAGCCATGAAAGCAATTCAGGTATTCTTTGACTATGCAATGAATTTCACATTTCAAGGCCTTGCTGAGCTTTTATCTGATTCCTATTAATCTTTTGCTAGGAATCCCAGCTCATCATAAATGGACAGCGAGTTTCTATTAAGGAAACAACACCTTCTTATATGTAATTCCACCATAAACATCAACAACATTTTGCAATGTGACTTCAATAGTTTTGAATTTAATATACGCGTATGTTCCTCACCGGTTTACAGGTCTTCTTAAATTAGTATGTAAGTTGGATTAATAAAAGAATTACTAGTAGATTTACCCTACAACAATTTGGGAATCTTCTAAGTACTAAAACTCCTTTGTTTAAGCTGAACTCTCCCTTTTTTTATCTTTTTGAAATTTTCAAAATATTATGAGTTTTTAGTGAATGATAAGCCCCTCCAAAGTTTAGACTAACTTGTCATCCTGAACAAATTTTCAAGTGAATAATCATACATGATAAACTTCTTCCAAATTCACGACATTAGACTAAATTATTTGTCAATTTATGAGACTTTCCTATGAACGGGCATTCTCTATCACAACCAATTAATCCGCTTCTCTATAACAGCAAATAAAGATGAAGGATTCAAACGAATTTAAAAGTGTACAAGATTGCATTTGAATTTTTTCTAATTTCCACTTTGGAGAAAAATGGTTATTAATAATGTTTTCATGAATAGGCAGCTATCTATATTAATTCAAATATAAAGATACATATTCACAAAAAAAGGGTGGGTGGTAAAAAGGCACATCCCGAGAGTTAAAGGGACAATGCCTAGAAAAAGCAACATCTCACATGGGCTAAACCTAATGTTCTTTGAATTACTTTCAATATAATTTTGAAACAACGATTTGCATATCCATCCCTTTTATTACTTAGTTTTTTCATTATTTAAAAAATATTTTGATATATGTATATAGTGAGAAATGATGTGATTTTGTGTTTATTTTAACATTTTTTTGAAACATGTATATAATGATAAATGGTTTAATTATGTATAAATTTAAATTCATTCTTTTAGATTTTTAGCTATTCATATACACATATATCCTCATACACTTATCCCTCACTTTATTCATACATACACAAACTCTTCAATATTTGTACTATTCATACATTTATCACATTCACTTATGCACCCACTTTCATATATTGTAGGAAAGCATACTAGTGAGTCACACTTCTAAACTATCTTTATTTTTTTCTTGAAATCACATTTGTTTTAGAAAATTGCATTATATAAGTCAAGAAATTTAATGTAAGGCTTGAAGTGAACCCCTAGTAGAAATTCAATTTTAATTCACCTTTTGGAGAATCATATGAAATCATTTGAAGACATCATTTAGTGCATGCATAACCTCAATGTTAGTTTTCCAAAAAGTATAGCATTATCATTATTTTTTAATGTTATCTTATTTTAATTTTATATTCCAAGAATCTAATGACCTCTAATCAACACAATAAAAAACAATCTTAGAAAAATATCAAGCAAATATATTATAATATAAATGGATGTCCTTGTTTTAACGAAAAGTATTTTTCCATAAACATGTTATAGTAAAATATAGGTCTAAAAAAATTGTTAGGAATCATGGAAAATTAATAAGGAATAAAATAATCAATAAAAAATAGTGGAAAATTATCTATATAATAGATAGTGGAGTTAACGATTCAATGCATAAAATACCACTTATGTATTATGTAAAATTTCACTCAATGAAAATAATAATAATAAAATTAAAAATTGATTGAGAAAAGTAATAGAAATAATTATTTAAAATTCAATGTTTTTATAAATTGAATCAATGTAAACAAATTAACAAGTCATTAGTTTACATGATCTTAAAAATTTGGACCATTTGTCTGGTATATCTAACATAAATTTATTTTTGAGGGAAAGAAAATAATTTTATTTAGAAACTTTTAAATACACACAAACCTCAAGGAATTCTAGATGACCATCACTAAAATAAAATACAACATAAGAATAATTGTAATGCCCCAAGCCGACATGCTCACAACAAAACTTGAAGGAACATTTAAAAAAAAAATAAGACCACAATGTTGATAATGCAACAATGACATGTCGCACTTGCACAACAACATGCACACAAGTATCATAATGACCAAGACAACTTCACCATTGCTTAAAAAAGGTGGCAATAATGGAAGACTGACCACTCATGGGATAAATCAACCATGATGAACCAATGAGAGAGAGATAGAGAGAAAAACACCTATACCATGATTGGTTACTAAACCATGATTGCAGTCTCTTGCAACACCAAACCAGAATAGGATGAGGGAAACATAAGTCTTCAATCCACATCTAGACACACTCCACAAATCTAAACATAGAGGTAAACCTTCACATGAGGTTGTCTACCCAAGAGGCGAAACACACCACTAAAGTTGGAATGACAATGAGTCACTTCTAGATAACCACCTACTTCCAAAGACATCTAATCATAATGTGACATCACAAAAGTAGAAGAATACTACTCCAAAACACCCTATAACCTATGAGGAATGTTGAGGACACCAAAAATGTGAACCATGAAGGATTACAACCTTCTCAAGCCTTCACAAGAATAGGTACACAATCTCCCTACCCTAGGTTTGATAATCGAGCAACTTCAGAAGAAGCCATGCAAAACAAGGCAAGAGAAGCCACAAGTTCTCAAAACAACACATGATAATATGCACACAATACCACTAGACCCTAAGGAGCATGAGGAATAAAGAAGAAAGATCAAGCTTTGAAACAAAGATGCTTGACTAGGTTTTTGAGGGTTCTGATGACTAAAACGAGTAGAATAGGAAATATACAAGGCATAAAAATTATTCATCAATGGCATTTTTATAATAACATTTCATAACCATGGTTAAGAGGGTTAATATTCTATTTTTTGTATTGGGAACCAGGTCGTCCAACCATGTAAATGAACTACCCCAACAGTGTTAGATTTAAAATTTTAATAATTTTACCTTAAAAACTAGGTTGTCGCATTGATGAATAGGCCACCCCACTGAGAATCAAGTTGTCCAAGTAAACATAAATAGTTTTTGGGCACTCTAAATTAGTTCTAGGTGAAATAGGGTTGCCTAGGTACAATACTAGGCCAGGCCCAACTATGGAAAAACCATCAAAATTTATTTTAAACACCAATTTAAATGGTCCTAAGTTCATTTTATCATTTTCATAGTCAAATTAGGAAGAACATAAAACAATCATGCTTGATAGTACCCATACCAAGGAATATAATTAAACCAATACATTTTCCCATCATGAAATGTTATAAATTACATCAGTAGGACTCAAACATCCTTTACATATACATTTTATATTTGAATGAAGTAATTAACAACATAAATTAAACTTATTAAAACATGGTACTGAACTCAAGCTCTATCCTCAAACTTTTGGTCATCAACGGTGGTTACCATTGCACTCAACCTCATGGAGTTGAAAGGATCCACTCCCACCATGCTAGGAGATAGTCACACAGGCCACAATCATGACACTCACACCAAGCACATGGGTGGAGGGCTTACACACACACCATACATGAAGTATATAATCAACATATACATCATATTATAAAAATACTTAACCAAAATCTCAAGATAGATCTAATACACATAAACACTTGATACAATCACAAATGGTATATATCATAAACCACATTGGGAAACCTCACCAATGTCATATCACAATTTTCATTTGGCCAACTCACCAAATCCATACAAGAATCATGCTTGGGAAAAATCACCAAGGGCATAACACATGGGATAACTCACTACTATGGTACCACAATGATTGCCATTGCGCCAACTCACCAATAACAGATTACACATACACAGGACACTAGGGTAAGGTGCTAAAGATGCTAGTTAAGGAGTGGCATCATGATGCTCGAAGGTATGACACCCATGGAATATAGAACTCCTCTCATACAGATGTGGATACTTGATCTTACTAGACCCAAGTTCCATAAGCTGGTATGTCTTCCTAAACATCCTTAGTTTTTACTAGCACTCAAGGTATGAGAGGGGTGCCCATTATCTTAGTTAATTAATTACTCTTGTTTCATTAATTGTCACTTGATTAGATGAATCCCCACCCATGATCAGCCTAGTTTCTACTTTGGGTCAGGGTTATGTTGGGTTCCACTCCCATAACTCTCTCTAGTATCTTATTCCTAGGATCTTCACACTCACCAATGAGAGTGGCACCAAAAACTAATGCAAAAATTGAACTTTCCCAATTTCAATGAAAATTTTCCACAACATCAATTATCATATTTCATGAAGTGACATATATTCAAAAATATCAATTTCATGAAAAAAATTCCAATTTTCTAAACATATTTTTACAAGGTAAAAACTAGGTTTTTCCCAAATCCACCATTGAAATTTATTCAAAATTCAAAAACATAAAGATACCCCTTTTCTCTAAATACGTCCAACAACACAATTTGCATAAAATTCACTTTTCACAAATTTCTTGAAAATTTTGGTATTACAATACCGTGTTTTGGGAAATTTCAAAAATTTAAATAAAATGATTAAACAACATCATATTTTACAAAATGAATTGCATTGGGAGATGTCTACACTCCCCCAATCCTATTCCAATATATATATTTGAAATAAATTGGTAGAGTTAAAATAAATAAATAAAATGCCTCACATGCAATCAAATTTTGGAATACAAAACACATCATAAACACCAAATGAAAGCTTGCAAGCATAGGAAAGAAAAATCCCATACTAATTCCTAACTCAATGAATCTAACCTTGTAAAATTACACCACTGAATGCATTCCCAATCAACAAAATAATTTTCTCCCAAAAGAGGGTTTT
>VDFB02197327.1:0-18818 GCA_007258455.2 Sequoia sempervirens
TGATCATTTATAAGTCCTTATCTAATGCCTTTTCAAAAGTCATATTTTTGCAAAACTCATCAAGAAACATGCCCTATTTTTATGCTCAAGTAGTTTGAAGAAATTATAGTGATCAAGAGCAGTTATAACAAGTGGCAAACTTTTCAATTGAGGAAAATCAAACAATCCATTCTAATATAGTCTGGTTCTAATATCTATGTTGAACTTTTCATGGACTAGTTAAGACTCAAATCTAGGACCTTTACTAGAGTGACCTACCAACTAAGCTACTGGCCTTATAGAATCAAACTTATTATCAATAGCTTCCAAATAACAGTCATACTATGATTATCTTTAGTGGACATCTTCATTCAAGAGTTAATCCAAGATGGACAAATAGAACTGCACTTTTAGCCTACATCTGCACAAATAACTGATATATTCACAAAAACTCTTGCAAAAGGATGTTCTACAGATTTGAGACCCTAATTAAAGATCACCCCAGTGATCATCAGGAGAATGAAGATATTGCTGACCCACATATTACAGACAACATTTAGCTTTTTTTAGCTTTAGTTTCATTAGCATGCTTCCTGGATTTTAAGCTAGTTCAATCCTCTTTATGCTTTTTGGTTTTCTCCCTATTTTATTCCTCTTTGTAAAGGCGGTAATTATTTTTCAGTAATCTGTAGCGTTGTGTAAAAGGCTTATATGTTTGGAAGTAAATATCTATTATGATATGTGAGAGAAATATACAGCTATTTTATTATTTATATCTCAAGAGCCCTGTGGAAGATAAAAGATTATGTCTAACGTCTCTCTCAAGAGCCTTGCAAACTCAAATGCATTTGATTAGCCATGATCAAACACATTTTTGAAACTTCTTTGAAGAACTGACTATTGAAATTGAATCTCTGAAGTTGAAATTAGAGAACTATAATCATAGACTTGATTAAATAAAAAATCAGAGGAACTCGTTTAGATCTACGTCAGTAAGCATGGAGGAAGCTTATCTTCAAAAAATTGGTTCAAGGAAACAAGAAATCTATGAGCTTCAAAATAAGTTGGGTATGTGGGCTAGTCATGACAATTGAGTTTCCACTAGTGATATACTCGATTCAGCAACAGTGGAGAGGCAATTACTCATATCTCTGGTTATAGAGAATAGAACAGTGAAACAAACAAAATCAACTGTACAACATATTATTAAACTTTTGAAAACTGTTATAGGGAATAAGACATATTGAATAAAACCATTATGCTGGACATACTCATAGGAAATAAATAAAATCTTATTCTAAGAACTACAAACAGGGTAAAAGTTGATGACATACCTCAAGGCCTGAATATTTTCTAGAACAGCCATCAAGTCTTCCAGGAAAGTGAATCAGACATTTCACTTCTACTCTTCCACTACACATAAATTCCATGTAAAATAAACCTTAGGAAAAATGGGTTGTAAATTCTTCTACTATTAAATATTGACATCTCTCAAATGCTACCTTTGGCAAAGCAATGTGCATTTGAAGAACCTTTAGTTGAAGTAATAACAGGGGAGAATGACTTATCATGGCCAACTGTGGTAAAAGATATTAATTGTAATACAGTCATAATAGATGATAAGCTACATATATTTAAGAGATATTGGGGACAGTCAATAATTATGCTGTTTTGTGCCAAGTAAGAAAGACAACAGGAGGTAGAGCTTACCAGGCAGGTTGAAGCTGTGGGAGATTTTCACAGAGTAAGACAATGTGATCGTGAGCAGAAAGAGTTTCTAAAGAGAGGGGTAAGAAAATAGATCTTAAGAACTATTTGAACAGGTTTGAGATGGTAGTATTATGGCTTGAGCAACACCATTCAGTCCATCAAAAGGAGAATACAATTACTGTTATTAAATGCTTTCCCTATCAAAGAAGTTATTATGAGCCAGGGTATGATAGAAGAAGAGTACAGTCAAACATAGAGGACAATGATATTGCATAGGGGTTCAGGCCCTCTGAGGCTTCTTTGTTGAAGTTTTTTATATGAGAAAGCTCATCTACTCTACTAACCTTATGAAGCAGAACAATGGAATATGCAGGGAATATGTTTGTGAGGAAGATCTAATGAATGGCAGTCAAATCAAACAAAGTGCAAACCTATGAGATGACAGTTACTTTCAGTGCACATTAAAGGACAGAGAAATCATGCAATTGAGAGCAAGAGCTTATGAAAGACTGTGGGCTAGGCTAATCCCAGGAAATCTCATGATTTCATGTTAGGTTTCAACAATTTGATGCTAAAATACAAGAAATGAGGTTTGTCTTGTTTCACTAGTTCAGGTTAATAGATACAGAGAAACAAGAAGAAAGATTGAAGTAGAGAAACAAGAAGCTCAAGAGCATCTTAATGACATTGAGCGCAATGTCTTCCATGCTATTCAGTGGGTTGGTAATGATACCAAGTAACACAAAAGGAAAATATGAAGCACAAGAATAAGGCACGTTCAAGTGAGCAAGCATGTCATCATAAGTATTGACTGAGTAAGGTAATGGCAGTGGTATGTTATTCTTGAGTGAGAACGGGTAGAAAGCATTGAAACGATCATTTATAAGTCCTTATCTAATGCCTTTTCAAAAGTCATATTTTTCGCAAAACTCATCAAGACACATGCCCTATTTTTATGCTCAAGTAGTTTGAAGAAATTATAGTCATCAAGAACAGTTATAACAAGTGGAAAACTTTTCAATCGAGGAAAATCAAACAATCCATTATAGTTGGAGTTCCTAATCTGGTTTGGTTCTGTTGAACTTTTTGTGGATTAGCTAAGACTCAAACCTAGGACCTTCCTTGCTACTAGAGTGTCCTACCAACTAACCTACTGGCCCTTATAGAATCAACCCATCTACTGGCCTTTATAGGATCAACCCAACCCATATTTGACCAAGGACTTATTATCAACAACTATCAACCCATATTTGACCAAGGACTTATCAACAGCTTCCAAATAACAGTCATACTATGATTATCTTTAGTGGACATCTTCATTCGAGATTTAATCCAAGATGGACAAATAGAACTGCACTTTTAGTCTACATCTACACAAATAACTGATATCTTCACCAAAACTCTTGCAAAAGGATGTTCTACAGATTTGAGACCCTAATTAAAGATCACCTCATTGATCATCAGGAGAACGAAGATATTGCTGACCCACATATTATAGACAGCATTTAGCTTCTTTTAGCTTTAGTTTTATTAGCATCCTTCCTGGTTTTTAAGCTAGTTCAATCCTCTTTATGCTTCCTGGTTTTCTCCCTATTTTATTCTTCTTTGTAAAAGCAGTAATTATTTTTCAGTAGTCTGTAGCGTTGTGTTAAAGGCTTATATGTTTGGAAGTAAAAGTCTATTATGATATGTGAGAGAAATACAGAGCTATTTAATTATTTATATCTCAAGAGCCCTGTGGAAGATGAAAGATTATGTCTAACGTCTCTCTCAATAGCCTTGAAAACTCAAATGCATTTGATTAGCCATGACCAAACACATTTTCAAATTTTTTTCAAAGAACTGACTATCGAAATTGAATCTCTGAAGTTGAGAGAACTAAATCATAGACTTGATTGAATAAAAAATCAGAGGAACTCATTTAGATCTATGTCAGCAAGCATGGAGGAAGCTTTATCTTCAAAAAATTGGTTCAAGGAAACAAGAAGTCCGTGAACGTCAAAATAAGTTGGAGAGGCAGTTACTCATATCTCTGGTTATAGAGAATAGAACAGTGAAACAAGGAGTCCTTCGACTTAATCAACAAAACCAACTGTTACAACATATTATTTAACTTTTGAACTGTTATAGAGAATAGGACATATTGAATAAAAAGTCACTACTTCAAACAAAAGATGGAAAACTTACAAAATTGAATGCAAATATTATTAATTTATAAATGAGATTGAGGTGTTGGAAGAGATTGGAAGAAAAAATACTGAAGTACTGAAAGAATATGGAAGAGCAAGTGATGAGAAAAGAAAGTGATGAGAATAGGAAGGAGGCTAAAGAAAAGGGGAGCGGGTTCATATTTTAGCAAGGGATAAGGTACTTTGAAAGTATAGCTCATAAGTGTTCAACAATCATCAAAGGACTAGTATATTCTGCTATGAATTTTAATTATAAGAATTTGAAACATGCTAATTATATTTCAAACACATAACTGGTATACCAAGATCATCAACAATAAAACCATTATGCTGGACATATTCATAGGAAATAAATAAAATCTTATAGTAAGAACATTTTAAAAACAAGGTAAAAGTTGATGACATACCTCAAGGCCTGAATATTTTCTAGAACAACCATCAAAGCAACAAGTCTTCCAGGAAAGCGAATCAGACATTTCACTTCTACTCTTCCACTACACATAAAATAGACTGTAAATTCTTCTACTATTAAATATTAATCACCCCACATTCAATAACGTTACCAACTATTTAGCTGCATGAAATTGACTTGAAAAACCATAGGAGGAGGCTTCAGAGCACAATCTGAGAGGGCCAAATTTAACTTCCATGCTTAAGCATTCTCTTTAGTGGGAGCGTTAAAAAAAGAAGTGTTAAGACAAATTCCTTGAGAAGAAAAAAGAATCAAGAAAGTCAGAAGATCTTCTCTAATCTGATGCTCTCAATCCTTAGACTCTTTAGAAGGAGAATCAAGATCCACTCCTCATGCACAAGATCTCCACAGTATGATGATTTCCACCCACACATATAACAGTATCAGGGCCTTCATCAACACACATCTTAACAAAATAAGATCTCAACTCTACAAAAAGCTACTGCAAATGAAGCTCTTGGGTGTTATCACCAGCAAATGGCAAAGAACGGAAATGCAGAGTAATTTGTAGAAATTGAGAACATGAAAGGAATGGAAAAGTCCTACGATAATGTATTTGAAGAGAATTGTATCCTACCGTTATGACTTCCTACCGTTGCTTTCTTCTGCTTTTTTCCTAAATACAGATTGTGATGCTTTCAGACACATTGTCATTGCATTCTAATTTGAATTTAAAATTTTCTTGGGGAGTGCATGGGTAGCCAAGGGGATTTCACCATTCTAGTTTTTGAACTTAATTATGTAATTCTGAAATTTGTATACTAAAGCTAATTTTTATTTAGTTTTGGATTATTTTAGGGGAGTATAATTATATATCAACAAATGTTGTATTTTTGATTGAAAAATTGGATTCATTTTATTTGTTTATTATCTTTTTTTATTTATATATTTCATCATGCCTTATTTGTATCTATCTATATCTTAAGGCTCCTAAGAGACTGCATCAAAATAATGTAGCCTATAAGGATCGAGAGACCTAGGGAACAAATAGATAGCCTCTAATAGAATTCAAGTTGTTCTTGGGTCTATTCTAAGGGATAAATATTTTGGTGAGCCTAATGTGGATTTTATAATATTAATGAAAGAAAAAACATCACATCCCTTAGATATGGGTACAAATGTAAATAATTAACTAAACAATAGTAAGATGGAAATTTAGGTATGAGAATTAAAAGAGGCAACTAGAGAGTAACGGATAATATGGAATCCATGTGTAATGAAGCATATGTAGGAATTAACCATTAAATTAGATTGACACAAGTTTTTTGGGAATAGGGAGAGGGTATGGACATCCATCAAAACATAAAGGATAGAGAGAAATTTTGAGAACAAAAAGGAATGCTATGCTCATCAAGATATTATAATGGTTGATGATAGGATTTTAGGATGGAAAAACTTTAGGGTACTAGAGATATTCCCCTCCATATTCTTGAAAAATTCCCATATTATCTTTTCTTACCCTTTCTAATACATATTTTATTAAATGCCTAAATACTGTTATGATTTTTTTTGAAGGATCCGATTGCTACTATAAAATAGTCTAAAAAATATTATCTCTTCCATAATAGAGGCTATGGTTTCATAGTGGAAGATATGAAAGGTACTTGGGGTACATCTTAGCGAGCAAGGAGCAACAACCATCACAAGTTGTAGTGATAGTTAGTGAAGGAGTGGATAGTAATGTGCTTCCTAGACTTCTCTACATTGCAAGTTATTCCTAGATGTTTCCTTCTAGTTGAAAGTTTGGTTTTAGGATGACTTTGAGAATTTTTTGTTGGTATGATTATGGGATGAAGATCTAATTTATATGCCACTTTTTCTTTGACAAGGTGTCTACTAATTCCCTAAGCTAGGATGGGTTTGTAGGTTGTGCATTGGACTTATGAGAATTAGAGAAATGTAGTTTCTCATGTTATTTATAAGTATAGAAGTGGTTGCACCCATAATCCTATTGTTATGTGCAACAAAAGAATATTGTTTGGTGTTTTCATGGACTTCAATAACAAGATGGACTCGACTATGTTGTATCTAGGCATTATGCACATGTGGAAATCAAAGTGGAGACTTTGATATAAAAAGGTATAATCTACATTTATCTATTAACAAAGTAAAATATTTAACATAATTATTTTATTATGTTTCACTAGGTCAAATGTGACGCCTACTATTTCCTTTTAGTTTCTTGGTAAAGGAATAAGAGAATAAACGCGTAGTAAAAATGAGTATCCTTAATAAAGAAAGGAATTATTTGCATAGAATTTATTTTCTAAGCATAATGTGATTCTTAGTGAATTTTATTTAGAACATATTGGTGAGATGGAGAGAATACAGTTAGAACTAGAGGTCCAAGAGATTTTCTTAGAAAACATAAAGGATTCAATTTTTTACAATCAATCAATGCTAAGGACAACATATTCTATGAGGGACATGTCACATTTTTAAGAATGATATTAAACATAATTTGTTGTGTTTGTTTCAAGAAGTTACTTTTCTCTTATTAATTGAAGGTGCATATTTCATGTTGGCTCTTTAAACTATATTTCAGGTAATACCCATATCATATGATGGTATATAACACATTTTAAGATAGAATATACTCTATAAATTTGTATATAGTATAATTATATTGTTAAATTAGATCAATTATGTTCCATATTGTATTAAATTATCACCCTTCATGATAATTTCACACTAGGTTTGACACCCTCTTAAGTGTACGTATCTAATTGTGTTTCTGATGCACCCATTTTGTTATTTTTTTGAGAAAATTAAGTAAATCCTTAATTTTTGGACTTTCAAAGAGCGAAAATTCCCTGGACCTAGGTACCTAGCATCCTTATCCTATCTATTTATGCCCAAAAATTCAAATTTGATTATTATCCTCAATATGTTTAATATTTTTCCAATAGTGGCATGGCGTGATGGTTAGGTTGTTGTTTTGTTATTCTTGCCATCAAGGTTCAAATCCCATTGGGGTGTACTTTTTGAGAATTTATATTGGGGATGAGGTCCCCCGTTTGTGACCTCACCCGTTCATAGCTTCGAGTCAAAAGCATTTACCCTCTTAATAAAAAAATATGTTTAAGATTTTAAATTTATTTATGGGCCTATCAAAATGGTTAATTTGAAATATGTTTAGATTTGAATATATAGAATTTTTTCCTCATTTTTAAACCCTAATCAATTAAATAATGAATCTTAATCTCTCTCTAGCAACTCTAAAGACATTAGTGCCACATCAAAAGTAAGTAGAGAACAAGATAATCAACATAATTACAAGAAATTATAGTCTTTAACCTAACAAAAAATTCATGTTCATTTATTGTAATATGAACTTCTTATTTATTATCATTATCATATTCACTAACGCTTGCAAGATCATAAGGATACTCCTTTATCCTCCTTGTATGAGATTGGTATAACTACATAAATTCAACAAGAGCTTCACATTTGACTGGTAACACATCCCTTTTATGTATTCATTATCATTTGTCATTTATATTGTCTTTAGTCCCCCAAAAGAATGCACTCTTTATCATCTTTCATCATATAGCCATTGTGGAGGTGGGCGCACCAACAACCTTTCCCCCTTTGTCTATTTTTCAAGCTTATATGTATGTTATTAATTGAAGTGGATTTAACATCTCAAGAATCCTAAACCCTAATGCATGTTTTAAAGACTTATCATCAACAAAGTAGGGAACATTAATTACCTAAGATTTATTGGATTTCAAATCTTGATTTCTGTTGTCAAAGATATTCAAACACTAGTACACTTATGCATGCCCTAAAACCCTAGATTTTCAACACTTCTAGACTAGGATGCCCAATGCCCTTGTCCTACCAATTCTACTCTATATTTCAATGTCAGGTTCCTCTCTATATCTCTTCTCTAGATCCACTTGTTGTTTCTTTCATTTTATTCTGTACTTAGTCCATTTGGCCCTAATTCACTTATTTCAATACAACTCATCATATCAATCACAACACACAAACAAAAAAATGGGACCAAAACCCTAACTAGCATGTCTAGATCTCCTTTGAGGATAACAACCAAATAGTACCTCTTGGTTAATTTTGTCTCCCTAATATTTATAATGAAAGATAATTGATCTAGTTCAAGTCATTTAGGTTATATCTCCTTTCACCATCTTACATTTTGGTGAACCTAACTTAGCTTACATTTGCATATCTTTTTTATTTTAATCACATATATTATTAAATCTGATTTACTTGATTAAAGTATTTTATTGTTTGAATATCTTATTTACTATTACAAGCATTGTATTTTAATAAAGAATTGTGAGTCTTGTTCTCTCACGTTATTACAAAAACATAAAACCTAAAACAATTTCTATTCTTCTAACATTACATTAGCATAGTTATCTTATTGTCACCTTCTTCTAAAAAAATGTTCTCTTCTTTTCTTACATCATTGATAGATGTATATTTTTTAACCTTTGGTAGCCCTTCTTCATGTGATGATGAAGCTAACACGTGTCCCTCTCCTAAGAAATGTCCTACTCAGGAGGATATTTTGGTACAAGAGGATACAATAATACCTTTCTTAACATCACTTTACCCCCTTGTCATTCAATTAATCTTACTCTTGGAAACATGGTATGCATAGATGAAGAGTCCAAATTCACATCGAATCCCCCAAGGATAGATATTAATCAAAATCTAATCAATACATGTTATATGTAGGGTTCCAATAAAGAACCTATAACACCATCATTCCACAATGATGTGCCTTCTTCTTCTAACACATATCTCAATGATGATGGGGGATTTTTAGCTTTTACCCCTCATGGACCAATTGAATATAATATTGACCCTCTCCATCCTAACATCTCATCACTCAACAAGGATCTACATTTTTATTAAATAATTGATTCTTCTTCTCATGTCAATTCTATTGCTTCTTCTTCAAAGTGTGATCATACTTCTCACTTAGACAAGATTATAAATGTGGCCTCTCCTCATCTATTCGATTTGGAGACACATTATGGTCTTGGTTTCAATATTATTACTAAACTTGGATACAATAATAATGATTTAACAAGGAGTTAACGTTCCTATGAAACCTACACTACACTTTTCTAAAGAGGGTTTAGGTTACCTGCCTTCTCCTTTGTCTACATCCACTCCATTATTTTATGTACCTAAATCTTCATGTTCTAAGTAGTCAAACTTTTTTTCACAAGAGAAAGGATTGTTTCTTGCTCCTCATACTCTATCTAAGAAAGAGCATATTTTATTGAGGCTTCTCAAATATCACTTGATTACTCTTCCTCCTTTAACATGGAAGAAATTTCATAAACAGTAAAAAAAAATCCTTCTTCTTGTGCATATCATCAAGTGCTTGGTCATTCCAATAGTGAATATCATGCCCTGGACAATAAAATACAAAAACTTCTTAACTCTAGTACTAGCACTCTTCCATTTGTTGATCTACCTATTGGCTCATCACATGACATTGGGTCTTACCCTTATCCAGTTCCTTCTAAATGATAAACTTTCTTTTAATGTGTTTCTCCTGACTATGTTGCATTTGTAGCTCCATGTGTTTGCTTATTGACATTCATTGTGGTACAATAAAACATGAAACCATTCTTTGCTTATGATAGAAATAAAATGGTCTCTAGCATGGTTTTCCTCACCTATATACTTGAGACCAAGGATAATTGGTTTTGGAAGTGTGAATCCTTCTTGAGGATCCCCTCTCTTTTTCCTTCACCCCTTCTTTTCCTTAAAATTTCAACATACTAAATATGCTATTATTTTAAGGGGGGCATATCACCTATCCATTTAAACATCCACACATGCATCCTTATTCATTCATGCTTATTGAGTTGTGCTTATTGATGTTCTCGTTTGTGGTGGTGTTTTTTATTACACCCCTAGAGGCATGGTTATCAAATCATCCCTTGTGATGTTCATTTATACGCTCCATGAGGCATGATTATTAATTCATCCCTTAAGACATTGTTCATTTGTGTTCTCCTTGAGGCATGATTATTAATTCATCCACTGAGATATTCATTTGCATGCTCCTTAAGGCATGACTATTAGTTTGTCCCTTGAGACATTGTTCATTTGTGGCCTCTCTGATGTGTGATTATCAATTTTTCCCTTCCAACATTGTTCATTTGTGCACTCTATGAGGCATGATTTTTTATTCACCCCTATAGCATTCATTTATATGCTCCTTGAGGCATTAGCAATACATGATTACCTAGAATAACACAACTTGATCTAGCCTGTTAATCCATGTACTCTATAAGCCACCTAGCATAACACAACTTGATATCCTATGTGTTTTATAGGGTCTGATTTGTCACATCCATGGTCACTTTGCATAACACAACTTACTAGCCTATGATCCATGCTAGATTTGTTATGTGTATAACCCCTAGTGATAGAGCAAGATAATGCCTGAGTCATGTACCCTTCTTCATCCATGGCCACCTAGAATAGCAAAACTTTCTAGCCTATAATCTATGGGGCTTTTATAATGTGCATGACCCCTAGTGACAAAGTAAGCTAGTTCTAGAGTCATCTACCCTTCTTTTTTTGTATTGATTTCTCCCTTTCTATTTATATGTATTCTTCCTTTGAATCAATCGATTGACTTGCTACATGCTTATTTTCTCTTTAGAATTCCTCTATGTGTTTGTTGTATTTTGGGGGATGATGCTTGGTATTGAGACAACATTTCATACCGAGGTCTCCTTGCCTTGTATTATTTACTATCATTATCATATGGACTGGTAGTTGCGAGATATTAAGGATACTCCATCCTCCTTGTATGAGATTGATATAGCTACATAAATCCAATAAGGGCCTGAAATATCAGTGGTAAGACACCCCTTTTATATTTTCATTATCATTTTTCATTTATCTTGCCTCTAGTCCCTTGAGAGCACACACTCTTTATCATCTATCATCATAGCTATTGTGGAGGTGGGAATACTGACATAGGGTTTGACTAAGGTAAGCCCAGGCCATATGGAACAACATTTCTCCCTCTAACTATTTTGCAGGTTTATAGGTTTTCTAAAAATTGAAGTGCATTTAGCATCTCAAGGATACTAAACCCTAATGCATGTTTCAAGGACTCATCAACAACAAATTAGGGCACATTGATTACCTGAGCTCTATCAGGCTTTGTTGATTTTTGTTGTTAGAGAACTTTAGACACTGGTACACCTATGTAGGTCCTAATGTTGCACAAACAGTTGCTATTGCACCAAAGATCAACTTGTTAAAGCCCGATAGAACCACCAAAGTTAATGAATCCACAGGAGGCAGTTAATCCATGTCACAAACTCGAGTGTTGTGTTGCACAACACAAGGAGACCAAGGGCGCACACCTTGCAACAAGCCCCCTAGCGCAAGTGAGGGGTTTGAACTCATGACCTAGGTGTTGATACCAATTATTGCATAGACGGTTGTCGTTGCACCAAAAGATCAACCTGCTAATGCTTGATACAACCACCGAAGTTAATGAATCCATGGGAGGTGATTAAGTCATGTCATGAACCTGAGCATTGCGCTGCACAATCACAAGGAGACCAAGGGAACACACCTTGCAACACCTAAAACTGTAGATTAAAGCACTTCTAAACTAAGGCACCCAATTCCCCTATCTTGCTAATTCCTCTCTAGATTTCAATGTCAGGTTCCTCTTTGTATCTCTTCTCCAGATCCACTTTCTATTTCTTTCATTTCATTTTGTAATTTCCAAAAAAATTGTTACACTTAGTTCATTGGATCCTAATTTGAACTTATTTTAATATAAATCATCATATCAGTAACAACTCACACACAATAAAAAGGGACCAAAACTCTAACTAGCCTATTTGGTTCTCCTTTGATGACAACAACCAAATAGTACTACTTGGTTAATTTTGGTTCCCTAATGTTTATGGTGAAAGATATTGATCTAGTTTAATTTATTTAGGCTAGATCTCCTTTCGAATGCTTTCCTGGACAACTTGCTACTCTGATTTCGGTTATTGAATATATTCAAGCCTTGAGGTATGTCCTCAACATTTGGCTACAGATCAGTGTGTTTCTTGTCAAATGCATTTGCTTTTGATAACAGGGATAGCTTACTCTGTGGCTTGAACACAACTACATTGCACAACATCATAAGGCACACCCATTACAGGGAGTTTTTAATTTCTTTGAAACTTATTGGGAGTGCTAGAGATCATTTTAAAATTTACATTTCCCTTGTTCTAAAACTAGTACCCATTGATAATATCCACTAGGTGTGTTGTCAAAGTGAGATTTATATTATTTCCTGGAAATATGTCCAGCATAAAGGTTTTATTAGTCCTCAGCAGCACATCCTTAGTGAGAAAGCATTGCATACTATTATTTTTTATGTTGTTCTATTATTTGTGAGTCTGCTTCATTCTACTATTATTTTTGCTTTAATTCTATCAAATATTAAGGATCTACAATAAACCGTTGTTAATTTGATCCTACAATAAAGTAATCTCATTATGGACATTAGCTAATCCATGCTACAAATAGTTGCCACAACAATAAATTCATTCCTGTTATCTCCTAAATAGCCTCTAACTTTATTGTACTCTCCTTTTTAGTGTTAAAATACAAGACAAAAATGAGTGAGCACATTTAAAAGAGCATAGAGCTTGTAAGATCAAAGCAAGATTTTTCCTTGAGCAAATCTTTGTTTACAACATAGGTCATAATTTTACTTTCTAACTAGAAAAATGTCAATCATGAACTTTCATCAAATTAAATCATTTATGTTTTAATTATTTTTGCTGTAAGTAAAACTTTTTCATCGTTCTTTTTTTCTTGTCATACAATCAAATGTAGTTAAACTTTTATGCAGTTAGTAGCATCAATGACATCCCTTCATGCTCATTTAAAGTTTAAGATCACCCTATAAGCCTTGCCTTAATTAAGACAGCAGAGAAAGCAGGCAAAAAACTAGCTTCCACATGTTTTTCAAACAAAGCTCTCAAAAGAGAATACCAATGAGACATCACAATTTACCTTAAAGACGTTGAAATCTGTTCTACAACTAGTGCCACTAGTTTTTCATTAAATTAAAACTTATAAACTTATTCTACTCAAACAAATAAATTGAATGTTTTTCTAGTTGGAGCAATTATTTGTCCATACATGACAATGAGCTTGATCTTATACATTAAAATACCACAAAAATAAGCATGAGATTTCCAAAGAAATTCCCCAATTCCTATCATTATCCTTGCATGCCTCTACACTTTCGAAATCCCTTGGGTCGGGCCTTAAGAAAAAGAAAATTCAGAGCACATCAAATAACCCTAGTCAATGATTGTTAAACCCTAGTAAATGGTAATTATAAAACTGTAGAAATCAAATTTATGCTATCAGATTTGTGGTGATTATGCTCATTCATTGCACTCAATTTTAATGAAATCAAGCCACACTCAGATCCAAGGAAATGAAAAAGATATGAGGATTTTTTCTACATTATTCCCGTTGAGCTGAATTTTCTCTTCAATCTCTCAACCCAAAGAGTTTGATCTCAGGTGAAGGCCTTGGCCTACAAATAATTTTAGATTTATTGAGGTACAAATCAAGGAATATATCATGCATTATCTCTCACATCCCAAAAAGTATTTTGAACTATTTTTACTTGTTTCTTGGTCTCTCTAATTATTATCAACCATAGGATTGTATATCAGAGATATATGGGCCTCCCATAACATATAATGGAGGAGGAGAGTCTATAAATTGCAAACATTGTTTATAGGTTTGACTCAAAAGAATTGCAACCTGCTGGTGTACTAAGGAATGCAAGATTATAAAATATTATGTTGAATTACACTTGTCACAAAAATACTATTAGCAGTGAATATTTGTTGATTATTTTTATAGAGCATGAATTTTTTTGGAGTATTGAACAATCTTATTAATTGATAAATATGGTGATAATCAACATACTTTGTAGCTGCAGGAGTTCTCCTTATGAAGATCCCTACATTTATATGGTGATCATTTTTTTGAAGGAGAAGGCAAGAGGATTTTATCATTACCATTACCACTAGGTCCTCTTGGATGGCCCTTCATTGGAAACCTCACTCAGCTTGGGGACAAACCCCACCAATCTCTTTCTCTCCTTGCATAGAAATATGGGCCTCTCATGACTATCAAATTGGGCAGACAGATAAGTATGGTTGTGTCATCTCCATCCATGGCAAGAGAAGTACTAAAGAACAATGACTAGAGCTTCTCAAGTAGGACAACCAATACAACTGCAAGGACATTTTCCTACCAAGGCACAACTCTAGTATGCAGTCCTTATGGACCTTGATGGCGCT
Organism: Sequoia sempervirens; assembly: GCA_007258455.2. Lineage (NCBI taxonomy): Eukaryota > Viridiplantae > Streptophyta > Pinopsida > Cupressales > Cupressaceae > Sequoia > Sequoia sempervirens. The sequence goes on from VDFB02197327.1 coordinate 14,703, forward strand.
TGGTTAGAAAGATCTACACCACAGATATTTTTAGTGTCAAATAGTTTGATGCTCTGTAGCATTTGAGAAGGGACGAGGTATTTATGACTATTGATTACATCTTGAAGGATTCTAAACTGGGGAATATTGTAAATATTGGTGAAATGATCTTTTATGATTTCTCTTGGTCTTGTGGGTAAGATGGCTTGTAGCAAAAAAGTGTTTGAGACAGGCTCTGTACAAGATGCAGAGTTTAAAGACATGGTATAGGAAGTCCTCAAATAGACGGGGGTTCCAAATTTATTTGAGATGATGACTTAGAAGAGTCAAGGAATGAGAGAATCAACCCAGGGATCTTCCAACTTTCTTGCTTTTTTTTGCTTTTCATGTATTTTTTCTGAACTCTTCTTTTTACTGCTGCCATTCAGGAAAATGCTAACAATTGTACAAGATGGTGGAGTCAAGATATTTTGTCCTTTCTGACCTCTTTGGTTCTTACATGTACTATTTTGCACAAGCTGATTGTTGAGGGGAATACTATGAAGATGTTGCCGAGGGACAAGACTAATTTGAGGGCTTTGAGTAGATGCATTCAATAGTTGAGAATGAAGGGCATGAGCTTTTTTTATCTGTCAAAAGAGCCTCAGCCTGCTAAGAGGTGGAAGAGATCGAGTGAAAAATTTAAATTGGGCCCTCTCAAATGGTGCTCTCAATTATGTCGTCCAATTACCTTGACTTCTATCTCATGCCTCGTCTTATGGTCATGTAATTTATTTTCTTGCAGCTAGCTAGTTGGTAAGATCATTGCATGTAGGGTGATTAATACTTAACAATGAATTCATTTATAGAACATTTTGTGTAAGGCTTACTTTACTTTGAGTTTCAGTGCAGTGACAGAGTAGAAGTGAGATGTATAATTTTCTTTCCTGGACAACTTGCTACTTTGATGCCGGTTATTGAATATATTCAAGCCTTGAGGTATGTCTTCAACATTTGGTTGTAGATTAGTGTGTTTCTTGTCAAATGCATTTTCTTTTGATAATAGAGATAGCTTACTCCATGGATTGAACACAACTACATTTCACAACATCCTCAAACAAATCGATACATAACGCACAACCATTATAGGGAGTTTTTCATTTCTTTGAAACTGATTGGGAGTGCTAGAGATCATTTTAAAATTTACACTTCCCCTGTTCTAAAACTAGTACAAATCGATACATAAGGCACAACCATTATAGGGAGTTTTTCATTTCTTTGAAACTGATTGGGAGTGCTAGAGATCATTTTAAAATTTACACTTCCCCTGTTCTAAAACTAGTACAAATCGATACATAAGGCACAACCATTATAGGGAGTTTTTCATTTCTTTGAAACTGATTGGGAGTGCTAGAGATCATTTTAAAATTTACACTTCCCCTGTTCTAAAACTAGTACAAATCGATACATAAGGCACAACCATTATAGGGAGTTTTTCATTTCTTTGAAACTGATTGGGAGTGCTAGAGATCATTTTAAAATTTACACTTCCCCTGTTCTAAAACTAGTACAAATCGATACATAAGGCACAACCATTATAGGGAGTTTTTCATTTCTTTGAAACTGATTGGGAGTGCTAGAGATCATTTTAAAATTTACACTTCCCCTGTTCTAAAACTATTACCCACTGATAATATCCACTAGGTGTGTTGTCAGAGTGTGATTTACATTATTTCTTGGAAATATGTCCAGAATAAACGTTTTATCAATCCTCAGCAGCACATTCTTAGTGAGAAAGCATTGCATACTATTATTTTTTATGTTGTTCTATTATTTGTGAGTCTCCTTCATGCTGCTATTATTTTTGCTTTAATTCTATCAAATATTAAGGATCTGCAATAAATTGTTGTTAATTTGATCCTACAATAAAGTAATCTCATTATGGACATTAGCTAATCCATGCTACAAAACAACAATAAATTCATTCTGGTTATCTCCCTTCAATATCATTTATCATATGTTTTAACATTAGCAAACTGCAAACATGAGCATCAAGCATAATTTAGCTACCCCTCCTAAATAGCCTCTAACTTTATCATACTCTCCTTTTTAGTGTTAAAATACAAGGAAAAAATGAGTGAGTAGAGCAGAAGATTGTTCTTTCCACATTCATAGTGAGAAAGCATTGCATGCTGAAAGTTAGCATGTTTAAAAGAGCATAGAGTTTGCAAGATCAAAGCAACATGTACCCCTCCTAAATAGCCTCTAACTTTATCGTACTCTCCTTTTTAGTGTTCAAATACAAGGCAAAAATGAGTGAGCAGAGCAGAAGATCATTCTTTCCACATTCATAGTGAGAAAGCACTGCATGCTGAAAGTTAGCATGTTTAAAAGAGCATAGAGCTTGCAAGATCAAAGCAACATGTTGCCTTGAGAAAATATTTGTTTACAACATAGGTCATAATTTTACTTTCTAACTAAAAAAATGTCAATCATGAACTTTCAACAAATTAAATTATTTATGTTTTAATTATTGTTGTTGTAAGTAAAACTTTTTCATTGTTCTTTTATTCTTGCCATACAATCAAATGTAGTTAAACTTTTATGCAGTTAGCAGCATCAATGACATCCCTTCATGCTCATTTAAAGTTTAAGATCACCCTATAAGCCTTGCCTTAATTAAGACAACAGAGAAAGCAGGCAAAAAACTAGCTTCCACAGGTTTTTCAAAAAAATCTATCTTTATCTCAAAAGAGAATACCAATGAGACATCACAATTTACTTTAAAGATGTTGAAATTTGTTCTACAACTAGTGCCACTGGTTTTTCATTAAATTCAAACTTATAAAGTTATTCTACTCAAACAAAAAAATTCAAAGCACATCAAATAACTGTTGACAATGATTGCTAAACCCTAATAAATGGTAATAAGAAAACTGTAGAAATCAAATTTATGCTATCAGATTTGTGTTGATTATTCTCATTCATTGCACTCAAGTTTAATGAAATCAATCCATACTCAGCTCCAAGGAAACCCATACCCGCAGCAAAGAAATGTAAAAGATCTGAGGATTTTTTCTACATTACTTCCGTTGAGCTGAATTTCCTCTTCAATCTCTGGCAGCCCAAAGAGTTTTATCTCAAGTGAAGGCCCTGGCCTACAAAGAATTTTATATTTATTGAGGTACATATCAAGGAATAGGATTGTATATTAGAGATATACGGGCCTCCCATAACCTATAAACTGTAGACATTGTTTATAGGTTTGACTCAAAAGAATTGCAGCCTGCTGGTGTACTTGCCACAAAAATACTGTTAGCAGTTAATATTTGTTGATTATTTTTTTAGAGAATGAATTTTCTTGGAGTATTGAACAATCTTATTAATTGATAAATATTGTTCTTAGATTCAATTGTATTAGAGTTTTTGCATTAATGTTTTGGATCACATTATGTGATCCATCCTTAGAATAATAGAGAGTTGGAAGAAAATAAATTACTGTCGAAACTTAATATCATTAATTAAACTAGCATTTTTATTAACCACAGGATTCCTTAGTTTTGTAAGCATGCAAAGCAGTGATACCAACTTAAGTCCGGGATGATAAACAATTATTAGGGCAGGATGATAAACAAATATTTTCAGCATTTAAGTTTAGTGGATGTATCCTAGAAAGTAGGCTTTAATACAAACATCCATAATAAGATTATTTTTTCTTTGTATTTTGTTTTCAATATTTTGGTGACACAATTGTAATCACCTGTCTTTAACATCATCTGGAATATATAGACAACATTTCTATACCTGCTTATGGTCCATGTTAAGCTTCTATTGGTTTTGATAGAGGACTTTTATGGAGTATTGGTCTATGCTGAGTGTTTCAGATCGTGGGGTTTCCATTTTAGTTCCTCCTTTCTATTTTTCAATCTCATTTTGTCTCGCATTTCTCATCAATCTTGAACAAGTTAGAAAATTAGCTAAGGGTCATATGGAAGTGAGAAGTTGTCTCAAGTGTATTAAACCCATAACCCTAGCTAAGTTGGAGGTACAAGTAAGCATAAGACACATTCAAAATAAAAAATCAAGGATGGGGTATATGGTATTGGAAGTTCTGAAACTGAAGATTAGCTAAGCATGTGAATGGATGTGGTGCAAGCG
>VDFB02197330.1:0-10711 GCA_007258455.2 Sequoia sempervirens
ACTTCTTGAATTCACTCAACTTTTGAAACCTTATTTTTCTCCTCATTATGCAGCTCTCATGGCTACCTTGAACATCTACAAAATCCCTTTTATCTTCCTCTAATTCTCTTCTCTTCACAAGCTAATTTTTTGAACTCCTTGTGCAACTTTCACAAGCAAACTGCAAGTTCTTTCTCCAACCTTGCTGCTATTGATTTCTACCTTTGAAAACCAATAAAGGATGTATTTTATATAATATTAAACCCTTTCAAAAGCACCAAAATTTTCCACAAAAATATTCTCTTTCATTTCCCTCAACTTGACCTTTGAAATTCCTTGACAAATGATGACAAAAAGACATAGTTTTGCTCCAAAATGTGTTATAAATGTTACTTAACCATATAAAAAATATTTATTATGTAAATTCCTTTGGAAAATGAAGGAAATACCAAACCAATTCGTGCTCCATTGGTAATTGAATAGTCATTCATTATTTTTCCAAAAATTCACAATTTTTTCCCTACATTTTAAGCACCCAATAAGACAAGAGTGGAATGTCAAAGGTCACTTTCCTTATGAAAATTTTATAGGAATCCAAATTGATAGAATGAATATTAATTCTCATTTTCAATTTCCATTTAATATACAAATGGACCCCCTTTAACCCTTCAATCCTTGAAATTATATAATACAATAATTTTAAAATCACATTAAACACACTTTTTACCTCTGATTTTTGAAATGAAGTCCAAGTATTGGTAAATGAAGATTTTATCCTTCAAAAAATCCAAAAGATGCTCTTGAAGCTCTGACCCATACCAAAATGAAAAATTAAACATGAAAATAAAATACTTATTTTTTGGGTTGATGTTGATTGCTCATTCACTCGAATGCTCTTGCATTACTCTATATGGGAATGCATAAACATTATGTTAATTATTATTTGGAGAAATTTTTTATTTTATAATTTCTAAAGAATACTTGGTATGAATCTTAGGAATTTAGCTTAGATAAAGGAATACAAGGCCAAATGTATTCATTATTAATAAGATATTTTAGGGATTTTCATGAGTATCTAGAGAAACTTCTCTAAATGTATATACTATTTTAATTGTATTACTTGGGGAGAGTCAATGATTCTACATTATACCCTTTTGAAGAGGAATCTCTCCTCTAGTGCACCACATATTTTTCAATTTTTTTTAATATGTTCTACTATTATTTTTTAAATTTCTAATCAACCTTTTTTTTAACTTTAACATCCTACTTGCATTATTTAAAAAAATAAAATATATTAAACTAATCAAAATATTTTAAAAAATACATATTTAGATTCACCACTCTGAGCTCTACAAAAGAGTATTTTTTTTAAAACATCATTTTGACTAAAGAAATACTTAGTTGAAGTTGAAAATTTCAGAAAATTCTAAAAAAAGTTGAGTTAGCTGCTAACTAGGATGCCACATAGAAAATTTCGATAGAAAGGGTTTCAATCGAAAATTGCACATAAAATAAGCCACATTTTGATGCGACAAACAATTACATTTGTTGACCATTTACTATTTTCTATAAATCGGTTCACTTAAAATGTTAGTGTGCCTTGATTTTCTAATGATGAAAATTATTTGAAGTTAATAGATTAGTTTTGGATCCATTTTGAAACACAGAATGAGGCACCTAAATTATGCCTTACAAAAACCCAAATTTGATTAATGGGTATGTGCAAGATCATGATGGGCCAAAGTGGCAATATGATGGGTATTAGTAGGGCATCTATTTGATGACTTTTTCATTAATTCAGAAACAAGGGTTTTAAAGGAGATTCTACCGGCTTTCCACAATGTCAAATTATACTTCACTTTGAATTTAATAAATAATTATTATTCATTTTCTATTTGAATTATATTCTAAAAGTCACGATTGATAGGTTAATTGAAAAACATCTATAACTTTCAAGCGGTATCATATTTTTGAATCCAAAACATGCGTCACATTCTATGCTTCACATACTATAGGATTAAAAAAAAATTGAATTTCATGAAGTTTGACCAAGTTAAGGTGGTCAGACATACGAGTTTTTATATTTTTAAAAGTTGTATTAAAATTCGCAGTGGAGTATTTAATTTAAATTACAAAAAAAATATGCATCACATCGGGACATGAGTCCTCTACTTATATTTAAAATATTATTAAAAATAATATCATTTTATTGTGGTTATGATTGGTTAGACAAACACCTACTTCTTATTTTCCCTAAAATTTAAGTACTACTGCATTGAAATTTCAAATTTTTCACCAAATATATTTAAAAAAAAACCTAGATGAGTTTAGAAACTACATTCAATTTTATACAACAGATTCTATTCTTACATGTTTCTAAAATAATATAGATATGCTTATTCAAATTTTCGTCGGGTTTCTAACTCAATTTGCCACTTAAGGGCCTATTTTTCCATAGATGATCTTGCACCTTCACCTAATAACTATACAATAAGTATCCTCACAAAACATGATGAGACCTGATTATAATTTGTGTGATATGGAAGCCAAAATATTCTATTTATAGAACATAATGAATTCTTACAATTAGTATCTTAACATGAGATTTTTTTGAAGGGAGATGGGGGACTGCATGAAGCGGAGTTCACACTTCTCACATTCATTGATAACTTTGAAATTTTCTTCTAGTTTTTGTCTTGAGAACAATGGTGTTCAAGTTGCTTCAAGGCTTTCTTTAAATTCTGTTCCCCAATGCACTAATGATGTTCTCAATAGTCCTGATCTAGGTTCTTAAGAAAAGTCTTTTTATGTCAGGTAAGGATTTTTTGGCTCACCTAATGGTTCTAAAGGTTTTCACAGGTTTTGTATTTCATAATGGCACTTGGATCCCTGATCAACATGTTTGAAGTCCATTCATCTTTTCCTAATAACATTCCCTTGAAGAAATTATCTTTTCCAAATAACATTGTGCTAGATCAGGATCTTTATCAACATCATCTGTTGAAGCAAAGGCTCTTTCAGGTTCATAAGCATAGTTCATCTCCAGCTACTTTCCCAAATAATGTTTCTTTGGGAAAGGGTTCTTCCAGTCCTTTGTTTGACTCGAAGGGTAAGGGTCAGCAACGGAGGAGACGTTGGGCCTCGGCGGGTAAGAATTCTATCAGCCCTTCAATGAAGGATTTTGTGGTGCTTCCTGATCATTTGTTATTTGCTCAGTCTCAAGATTTGAAATATATAGCTCTTATTTGTAAGTTCTGGAATTTTTCTCCCCCAATTGTTGAGCTTCAATCTTTTCTTTTTCATCATTGGGAAGGGGTATCCAAAGTTTTCTACATTGACAATGGCAGGGGTTTTTTCTTAGTTTTGTTCTCTTCGAAAAAATTTAGGTATTTTGTTTATAAAGTTAAATCCTGGGTTTATAGGGGGGTCTAGTTTGTCTATTCAACCATGGCATCAAAACTTTAACCCTCGTAAGGCTACCATTCGGTTTATCCCCTTCTGGGTGCAACTGCATTCATTACCTTTGGAATACAAAGAGCCAGGCATTGTTGAAACTCTGGCGAACCATTTAGGCATCTTCTTAAAGCTCAATTTGTCTTTTTTTCAAAATCCTCATCTTTCTGTTAGGTTTTTTTTTTTGTTGGACACAGCTCAACCTTTTCCTCATGTTGTTAAAATTAGATCTAATGCAGGGTTCTTTAATCAGAAAGTGTTCATTGAGACTCCTTTTAATGTGTGTAAATTTTGTCATATTTTGGGTCACAAGGCCAGATCTTATAAAGGAAAAATAGTTTCAGAGAAAGTGTTTTCTCCTTTGGTTAATAGTCTTGTGGATTGTAAGGGTATTGAAAGTCCCCTAATTGTTTGGGATCTTTCTCCTCTTCTGGAAAGCGAAAATGGCTTGGTCACGGTTTGTTTTGATCACTCTTCTTCATGTTCTAGATGGGTTGCTCCTTTGCATCAACCACAAAAAATTGGCTTGGATCTCGGAGGTTTGACAACAACAAGAAACTTTTCGGTGCATTTTCCTCCTTCTATACCTCATTTTTCTCAACTATTTGCTTCCCATCGTTCTCTTCATCTTTATTTTCCTAATTTAGAGGTCTCTTTCTAGCAATTTTTCTCTATTGCTTCTACTTTGTTTTGTTCCACTCCGGCTGATAGTAAGCAACTTGTTTTTCCTAGTTCTAATGAATTTTGTGAGAATGTTCAATTTGTGGGTCCTCTTGATTTTCTGGAGATGCAAACCTTGCAAGAAGACGGTAATATTGAGGGGCTCTCTCAAAATTGTTCTCATTTGATGGCTCCCTTGTCTGAGGAAGGTTTTGAGGAAACGAAGGAAGATCCAGTGTCCATTAATAGGCCAGTTTTATCTGGTCTTCTACCTGGAGTTCAAGGGGAGGATGTTGGCTCAAATTCATTGGTGTCTCTTAGTAGTGAGTTGGAGTTGGGGAAAGGCAATGGGGTATGTAGGGACATGATGGGCCAAAAAGTGGCTATATGTAAGTGATATGATGGCCATGTGGTTGGCGACATTTTTTACCCAAAATTGATAAAATGAAAGGGTTTTAAAGGGAGGGTCTCATCCTTCCACCAATATAAATTATGTTTTACTACTTTAAATTTAATAAATAATTGTCCATTTTTTTCTATTTTAAATTATGACTAAAAGTCCTGATTGATAGGATGATTGAAAAAACATCTATATCTTTCAAATGATATCACATTTTTTTGATCCAATACATGTGTCACATTCTATGCTTTGCATACTATAGGATTAAAAAAAGGAAAATTGAATTTCATGAAGTTTTGACCAAGTTAAGGTGGTCCGGACATACAAGTTTTTATATTTTAAAAATTTTAATAAAAATTCATAATTAATTATTTACTTGGAAAAATTACAAAAAATATGCATCACATCCGAACATGATTCATCTTCTTATATCTAAAATATTATAAATTTTTTTATCATTTTATTATGGTTAGGGTGGTCAGACATACACCTACTTCTTATTTTTTCCCTGAAATTTAAGTACTCTTGCATTGAAATTTCAAATTTTCACCAAATAGATTTTTATTTTTTAAAAATAAAAATAGTAGTTTAGAAACTACATTCAATTTTCTACATATTCTATTCTTACATATTTTTGAAATAATATAGATAGCTTATTCAAATTTTTCGTCAAGTTACTAACTCTGATTTTTGAATTTTTGCCACTTAGGGGCCTATTTTTCCATGATGATCCTACACATACCCAATGTAGACTTTGATTTTTCTTAGATTCTTTCTCTTTTTCAAACCCCCACTCTTTCATTTAATGAGCAAAAATATCCAAGTAAAAGGGGCAAGAAGTCCAATGTGGTTAAATTTCAAGAGGATATTACAGTTGGTAGGCAGTTGACACTAGATGGTTGTATTATAAAGGATTCATCCTGTGCTTTGTTAACTCTTGCTCGAGAGTTAAATTATGGTTTTGATACCCGTGTAGTAACCAATAACTTTTCACCAATTCTCTCCAAATCCCCTAGAAAACGGGGAAGGAAATCAAATGATGTTAAGTTGAAAGGGAAGGAAGTAAGTGAAGTGGCTCCAGCTATGGATGAGATGGTGATTGTTAGTGATCAGGTTGTTGTTGTTTCCACTCAAAACCCTTCTCCTTTGGCTTAGAAATATTTGGGAAAAAGGGGTAGGAAATCAAATGTTGTCATATTGCAAGAGGAATCAAGCATGGATTGCCAAGTTGTTTAAGATGCTAGTATCAAAAAATGATTGAGGGGAGCAAATTGTTCCCTAAAGCTTGAATGCGGATTATTATGTGGAATGTTAGGGGCATTAATGACCCTAACAAAAGAGCTCGCATCAAGCATCAAATTGATGCTTCTGGAGTGGATATAGTGTTACTTCATGAATCAAAGTTGTCCCAAGAAAATTTTGATTGTTTCATAAAGAAATGGGTGAGGTGGAATGCATGTTTGTCTGTTGCTCAAGGGGCATCAAGGGGATTGATTGTGTTGTTGAATCCTACTTTACTATCTTAGTGGAAGCTTCAACAAATAATCAACATTGGCAGTTTCTAAAGGTTGTTCATTTTGATTTGAGTTTTGGTCTTTTCAATGTTTATGCTCCTACTTCTACTGCTAGCAAGAAACAGTTGTGGGAAGAGATAAATCAATCTTTGAGTCAATTAGATTCTCAAAATTTGATTTTAGTAGGTGATTTCAATGCTATACTTAGTCAGTCTAATAAAAAAGGTGGTATTATTCCTCCTTAGAAAACTCTGGAGGATTTTAATGAGTTTGTAAATAATAATGCTTTGACTGATGTAACGCCAGGTAATGGAAATTACACCTGGACAAACAAGCATAGGGATTTTCTCCAAATTGTTGTGCACTTGGATAGGTTTTTAATCTCTCCTTCTTGGATCAATCTAAAATTTTCTTTATCTTCTGAGATTCTGCCTTGGGTGGGATCTAATCACTTTCCTTTAGCTTTACATATTGAGAATAAAAAGGTTGTTTCTCAATCCAAATCCTCCTTTAAGTTTGAAATGATGTGGTTTAGGCATCCTGATTTTCTGAATCTGTTGCATGAATGGTGGATCAAAGCCCCTATGGTGGATGGTACTTTCATGCTTCATTTGTTATGCAAGCTTAAGCATGTTAAGGGAAAGATTAAACAGTGGAATGTTTCAGTTTTTAAGAATGTATTTCATCAAAAAGAACTCATTTTTAAAAAACTTACTGAGGTTAATGAAGATATTATTCAAAATGGTCTTAATCCGGGTTCTTTTGATTTGCAAAAAAAGTTACGAGTTGAATGGGAAGAGCTTGCTGCTAGAGAAGAGGTTTATTGGCGTCAAAAGTCTCGAGAATTGTGGCTAAGAGAATGGGATAATAATACAAAGTTTTTTCACATATTAGCTCAGGTTAAAAAGTATAAGAATGCTATTTTTTCCATCTTGGATAGTCAAACTAGGGAAAATTTAGTCAAAGAGGAAGATATTCAGCGTGAAGGGGTTGCTTTCTTTTCAAAATTGCTATCAGCTTCTAGTAGAAAGTCACCTCAGATTGATTTGGCTAAAAGTGAGTTGTTGGATACTATTCCAACACTTCTATCTCAGGAGGATAATGTACATCTGCTTAAGCCATTTACTCTTGATGAATTGAAAGCAGTAGTTTTTTCCATGCCTCCTGACAAAGCTCCAAGGCCAAATGGTTTTACTGTGAGCTTGTTTCAGAAATGTTGGGATTTTATTGCAAATGATTTGTTGAAAGCATTGGAAGAGTCTAGGAGTTCGAGTAGTATGTTGAAACAATTCAATGTGACACACATAGCTCTTATTCCTAAAGTGAACACTCATTCCTCCTTTGTTGACTTTAGGCCTATTTCTCTCTATAACACAGTTTACAAAAGTTTTACTAAAGCAATTTATATGAGATTGATCCATATCTTTCCGAAAGTTATTTTCAATGAGCAGGGAGGTTTTTTCCCTGGTAGAGAAATAGTTGAAGGCGCTAAGTTACTCATGAATTTTTGCATTCCATATCTTCAAACTCTATATATGCTCTAATCATCAAGCTGGATATGTTGTATGATCGAGTGAACTGGGGATTTTTAATGCAAATTTTGAGAAAGTTTTCTTTTCATGAAAAGTGGTGTAAATGGATCTATTCTTTGTTGTATGGAGCAAAGTTTTCAGTTTTGATCAATGGTATTCCCTCAGGATTTTTCAGTTCAACTCAAGGGGTGAGACAAGGTGATCCATTGTCTCCTTTCCTTTTTATCATTTTAGTTGAATCACTGAGTAGGTTTGTAAATCATGCACACAAAATCTTGTTAGAGGAATTAAGATTCCATCCACGGAAATATCAATGACACATTCTTTGTTTGTTGATGATACATTTCTTTTTGGTGTGGCTACATTATTTGAAGCAAAATAGATTAAGGATTTGTTGGATAAGTATACCTTGGCTTCAAATCAGTGTGTAAATGCAAATAAATCTAGAGTATATGTTCGTAACACTGAGCCTATGTTGAAAGATAAAATAATTCAGTTTTTGGGTTTTCAAGAAGTTGAATTGCCATGCAAATAATTGGGCATTCCTTTTTTTTCTAGTCCAAATAGGATTTCTTACTAGGACAAGGTCATCAGTAGTATGCAAAATAGAATTGCTAATTGGAAAGGGCATTGGCTCTCTCTTTCAGGGATAATCTTATTGGTTAAGTTTGTTTTATCCTCAACTCCAAATTATTTTATGGCGGTTTTAAAGGCTCCTAGATCTGTAATTCTTACTATTGAAAAGTTGATTCACTCATTTCTTTGAAAGGAAAATTTGGATAATAAAAAGAAAATTCTGCTTATTTCTTTGGAAAAAGTTTGTAGAGATAAAATCAAAGGTGGAGCAGGAGTTTATAATTTGGCTTCAAGAAATTTGGCTTTGGGGGAAAAGCTAGTGTGGCGCATGCATTTTAAAACTCATTCTAAGTGGTGTAAAATCATGCAATCTAAATATTTAGATTGTGGGGATTCGAAGTGTATTTTTACTATTTCTAACCTTCCTAAAGGCTTAGCAATGTGGAATTTTATGTTGGTATGTAGGAAGGTTATTTCTCCTCATTTAACTTGGAAAATTCATGATGACCTGAAAGATAATTTCTAGAGAGACTCTTGGAATGGCTATCCTCCTCTTTATTCTTAGAATGATTTTCAGTCTACTGAATGTATTGGTTACAAAATTTGGGTTGGAGAGTTAGTGATTATATTTATAGTTTTGATTCACATACAAGGAAAGTTGTATGGAAAGATTTGAAACATTCCTCAATACCTGTCAGTCAACAATTGGAGTTAAGTATGATCTTAAGTGAAAGAGTGGTATTTAGTATTTCTAAATATGATAAACTAATTTGGGATCCTTCTAAATCAAGGAACTATTCAGTAAAAATGGGGTATAAGGCTATCAGAAATATGGAAGCTCAAGTTCAACCAGAACGAGCCATGTCCTTCTGTTGGAATTCTGTGGTACTCCCTAAGGCAGGTTGTTTTTCTTGGTTAGCACTAAACCACAAAATTTTGACAAGTGACAGGTTAGCGAAATTAGGAATTGTTGTTGTTGTCAACAGTGTGCTTTGTGATACAATTTCTGAAGAGGTTGATCATCTTTTTCTAAATTGTCCTTTTGCTAATGCATGCTGGGAGTTTTTGAAACATAAATTAGGTTGGTTTTCTCCTTCACCATTCACTATTTGGGAAATGTTCACAAGCTGGCCTATTTTATACAAAATTTCTTTATTTGCATGTTTATGGAAATTCATACCCTCTTCAATGGTTTGGTGTATTTGGTGGGAGAGGAATAAAAGGATTTTTTGTAAAGAAATCTCAAATCTAGATCATGTGTTGCAAATTTTGGAAAGGTCAATATGTGAAGTTTTTAATACTTATGTACATAATTCAAAACATGTTGGATTGGAGTTTACTGATTGGGATTCTAAGAAAATAAATGCTTGTCCTTCACTTGTTATCCCCTTCAAAGGAAATAGGCAACTGAAGGATAATGTTAACCAGGATAGGAAAAAGGTTGTTTGGTTTCCCCCTGTTGTGGGTTTTGTAAAATTGAATTTTCATGGTGCATCTCGGGGGAACCCTGGACAGTCAAGTGTAGGCGTTATGATTAGAAATCATTAGGTGGAGCTCATTGGAGAAAAATTTGTTCATCTTGTTGTTGGCACGAATAATCAAGTGAAAGTTCAAGCTTTGCTTATTGGGTTGTAGTTTATTATACAGCTCAAATACACAAAAGTTTCAATTGAAGGCAATTCATTACTCATTTTAAATGCCTATAGGAGCAAAAGTTCCTCAAATTGGAAATTACAATATGTTTTTGAATAGGTTTGGATCATGCTTGATTCTCTAGAATCTTTTGATCTAACCCACATCTATAGGAAAGAAAATTTTGTGTCGAATCATCTTGCAAGCCTTGGTTGTGAACAACATGAGAGGGAAATTTCGTATGGAGTCAACTCAAATCGGAGAATTACATCCCTTCAAGATTTGATCAATTTGGAGAAAGCTGGCCTTTCTTAATCTACCTCTTATTTACTAACAATTTTTTGTATGGTTACAAGAATTTTGGTTTTGAAATTTTATGGAAAATTCAAATGTTTGCATTTTTCCTATTATTCAAAATTTGTTTAATATATTTTTATGATTAGACTGGGAGATCTCGAAGGCACGTTTTCCTTCAATGTTAAATTTTTTAAGGTTGTCGACTGGAGGTGGATTGTGCAAAGGAATTGGTGAGCTTTTGAAAGGGGTCTAGCATTGACACATGTGTAAATTGGTTTTGAGGTGGCATTACAATTAGAGGGGTTGGTTTGATTGTGTATTCAAAGTTGGCTTGTTAGTGGTTCAAGGATCTGTATGCTGCAGTTTTCATCATTAATGTTTATGCCTTAAAAAAGTTTTGTTGGCACGCGGTATCTTCAGCTTGCGTTGCACCACTTCTCATAATGTCGTATTTGATTTTGTATGGTGAATGATGAATTTAAATGGGAAATTGCAACTAATTTTAATTATGGTAAGGACTGCGGCCATCTATACATGCGAGTCGTTTGTCAAGCTTTCTGAAGGCATACATTTTAAAATGCTCTCAATTAATTTAAAGCATTTGTTGAGTTGTTGTCTTTGCATACGGTTCTTGGTTCTTCTTCATCAAATAGCGGAGGTTTCTGGTT